>CABFWB010001925.1:6009-23891 GCA_902151455.1 Timema bartmani | reverse complement strand
TCACTGGCCATAGAAAACCACCCCTAGTGCCCCTATATGAGACTCAAACTTCAACCTCATCCTCACTGGCCATAGAAAACCACCCCTAGTGTCCCTATATAAAACTCAAACTTCAACCTCATCCTCACTGGCCATAGAAAACCACTCCTAGTGTCCGTATATGAAACTCAAACTTCAAGCTTTTAATCACTGGTCATGGAAAACCACCCTCAGTGCCCCAAACGAGACTCAAACTTCAACCTCATCCTCACTGGCCATGAACAGCCAACCCTAATGCACCCATCTGAAACTTGAACTTCGACCTCCCGTGTCACTAACGATCGCGGGCTTCTGAAGTGTAGAAAGAAAAATTGTTCAACACATACTTGTGTTGTTAAGGTGAAAGGTGAAGTGCATTTAATTCCGAGACTTGACCAGTAAATATCTGTTTAGTGGGAAGTAAATTTTTTGCTTATTGTGCCTCCCAAGTCCGACGTACAAACTAACACATTTGAGGTGTTGGTGCCTCATCCTTTTATAAAACTCTATACAAACTAAAACTAAACATTGTTTATTACACTTGGATATTTTTAATGCTCGTGAGAAACGATTTATCAACGCATTAATTGATTTATAACACAATGTCCGCCTTCCTTGAACAAGCTCGCTTGTCTAAATGAATACCGTGACCGGCCGGGGAATTATTAGTCGTTAAGTTGGCAGTGGACGTTTATTAGCAGCTTTGGATCGAACCAATAATTGATGAGTGCCTCGTTTTGATGTTAAAATATGGACCCACTAATTATTGGCATTGAGTGTTAATGAGGGCTGTGTGAAAAGGTCAGAAGGAAAGTTGTTCCTGCCCGGTCCACCACGTGGCATCTTTTTTCTGTTGTGCGCATGCGCCTTGTTTAGTGGAGATAAAAAAGTTACACCGTCACGAAATGTTGTCGTAAATTCACTTTGAAAAATACAACCTAGAATTTACTAACATTATTTGTATCGAAAAGAATCTGTATCATTGGGCACGCAGACTAAATGTCTGGCTTATCTAGTCTAGTTTGTTGGGGACAAAGAGGTCAGGGTTTGAATCGGAGGTCTGTGTATTGAGAGTGGTTTTTCCTTAAATTGTTTCTTCCTTTCCTACCCCCCAGAATGCGGATGTATTTCCTCTCTATCCTACATGCTTTGTCCCCCATTAGCTTAGTTAAGTGTGGATATACCGAACGAGTACTGGTGGGTGTGCGGACAATGGCGTTAGGCTTGGATTGTCTCTTTTGCCGGTTACGGGGAGATCACGGTTCAGCTCTCAATTGTATGTGCTGGGGTGCTTTTTTCTACTCTACTTCCACACAAATATACACCCTTTTAAGTTGTGCCTTTCTCGTTCATTCAAACCCCATTTTTTTCAGCACCGCGTCTTACTATTCGTTCGGGTTACACGCTCCCCCCATTTGTATAAAAATGCGGATAGACCGGTCGGGTAGTAAAGCGCAGAGCACGAATATTTTTTATATATTGTTTTGAGCTTTTATTAAACTTTTCTTAAACACGAGATAAACTGAAAGCTATTTCCTTGTGGCGATCCAATAATACAAGATTTATTTTCAACGGTGTATTTCTTGGAGGTAATCTTCCGCTCGGTCAAGAACTAAATGTTGAAGAATTACATGGCCAGAATAATGAAGCTCGGTAATTACTACACACATATTGTTTCCACATTACTCTGTCATGCTGGCATCTTAACGTGTTCTAGGAAGAGAAATAGACAAGGAGGTCGATACATGTTTCAACTTTCGGCCATATATGTGTAGCCAACAAGATTACTTGGATTACTACAGATATATAACTACAAGTTAGATGATTTGTAATCCTCAAACCCATTTGTTAAAAATAAAATAAAGGCTTTATCAAAGTTGCTTTAATGTTATAATTTATAGTGGGATCCTTAATACAATTGGCTTTAAAAATAAATTTAACAGTTAATTCATTTTAACACATGGGTTATTTAATAGATCAATAACCGCACGTGATCTAAATTTCAAACTCATTCAGTCTGGTTTGCTGGTGAGTGGGAGGTTATTGTTTGAATCACGGTAGGGTGTACTGAGGGTATTTATTTCTAAATAGTATTCCACCCTTCCACACGAATGTGGATACATTTCTTCTAATACTCTAACTTACTCATCCCTACGACATTAGCATAGTTAATTATGGTTATAACCCGAATGAGTAGTGAGACGGGATGGAAAAAGTTTAATCTATGGGTAGGAGATGAGTAGAGTAATTAGGTGGAAGTGAACCTTCATTAGTGTAAAGAGGCTATGATGAAACCAGAGCTGTAAACAGAATGAAGGCTACCTCTCCCCAATGCACCCAGCTGAGATACGAACCTTGACCTTCCAGTGAAAGTAAAGCCAGAATATTTCAAGCCTGACGCCTCATACCACGTGACAAAAAGTATGACTCAAAGTTTATATTTAAAAATGATTAACTAGGGGTTAATGGTTTAACCTAAACATGCTTTTAAACTTTGTATTTAAATATTGACTTTTCCCAATAAGTCATATATTGCCCAATTTTCATAAGAAGAACCTTATAATAAAACTAGAAAAGTTATAAAGTCTATTTTCAACTATTCATATGTCACGTCATGGGATCTGAAGCTGGCACTTTATATATCTTTTATATCATCAATACCTACAAAATAACACTAATAATATCAATTAGTTAAAAAAAAAATCTGGAAACGGGAGTCAAATCTGGGAACTTTGGCTTGGATTCTTCACTCATAGTTTATCTAGCAAAATGTTGTTACTGTTGATCGCATAACATTATGTTTGTATATTCAAAAAGGCTTTACCTATGTAAATTGGACTGTTTGAATGTTGATTAATAAATTAACAAAATATTTATTTTTGTTTCGCGAGTTAATTGAGGCTGTAGATAGTGATAGGACCAAGTACACTTATTTTAATTAATGTTTTAAGTGATGAGCCATATTGACCTTAAGATTCCATTCAAAATTGAATGTAATAAATGAGCTTTCAACGGTGGTAGGCTAGATTAATTGAATGGTCTTGTCAGCTGATTTGTTGTCAACCAAGGGCAAATGACGTGCTTCTAACATTTTACTAACAAGAAAAGTTCCAAGACTGTAAACGTACCCATCCCTTACTTGTCATATAAAACGAGTTTTTTTAAATCCAGTTATATAATATTATCATGATTTTTTTTAGATCTTCTACTGCGGCTTTGCTAGAAAACTTTGCTAACAGTTTCTATAAACATTTCATTTTTATTATGTGCCTTTATTACAGCTGCCATCTCAATTGCTATAGTTTTCAATAGCTTTGAAAGCTATGTACATTGATATTAGTTTTTAAAACTTAATTTTCGTGGTTAAATGACTCTCAAGTTTAAGTTAAATCATGCATGGCTAATATGATAAACAAATGTTATATTAAACATTCTTCAGGCTTGTATAATTATGATTCACGTCATTCTACATCACAGGAATTCAGGAATTCGCCAAGCAAGAGTCTAACATGTGGCACTACCTCTAGATATAAGTACATATGTACTCATGGAATGTCAATTGCAAACTCTTCCATCCAAATTTTAGTTGAGCTAGAGTTTTAAGGTCATTTGATAGTAAAAATTGTGCTGTACAATTTTAACACTTGGATAATAATAATCTATAAATAATGATTAAATGATTTCAAATTATTACAGTTCACGAGTTATAAGGGGTCAAACATAATATTATATACTTTTTCCCTAACATTGTTAAGACAAAGTAGTTGATGTATGTAACTGAAATTAAGTAGGCCTATAACGGGAGATTCGTATGAGGTATATACAATATACTGTATTTATAATATATAAAATATAATTTCCCAAATAATTTCTCACTTTCCTTCACCTAAATTTGGGTACACTTCATCTAAATTCTACCATCCTCATCACTCTCCCATTGATGTTTCACCAAATATGCCAAATATGTATTAAAACACGAAATAAATCTATCTCCTTAAAGCAACATAGAATGTTATTGAAGTTATACGGTGCTATTGCTTGCAAGAGTAAGACGAGCACGTGTTTGTATCAAACGTTTATTTTTAAACTTGTTCTAGCTTTGAGTTATGACAAAGATCCAGCAGTGTGAAGATATTATCCCATCATATATATATTCTGTGGACAGGTCCACTTGAACCACTTCCATGTCCTGCCTCGACCGGACGCCCTAGTATTCGGGAGGAGATAGGAACCAATGGAGGTGACTGTCATCCATCATGAGGGACAAGGCGCCCTTGTCGATGGTTTTATCGACACCTTGTTCCAATTAGTGAGACAGACGTACAGACATATCTTACCTTCCTTTCCAACTGTTCACATGTATTCCCTTCTACTGCTTGGCTTGTCCCCCATTGTATCTCACCTCCTTGTGCCTTGGACTTGTTGACAAGGTCACCACTGCTCAGGATGTCTGTCTTCAGTTCGGTGGACATGATTCCTCAGCTTCTTGAGGTCAATTATTACGTTCTTGTGTACAGGATGTCCTGTGATAGTCTCTCGATACTGACAGGGCCTACACCTTAGCTCAGTCAATGTCTCCCTATTCAGCTAGGTACCCTGGGTTCGAAACACGCGTGGTTGAAACATATGTTATTTGTGAATAATTTTATAATAATTTGAGGAGTCTGGTTCGTAATAGGCTTCACTGTCTGTGATATGGAGATTGAGGTTCGAATTTTGGTTGGGTGCTCTGGGGGTGGTTTTCCCAATGTGATTTATCAATGTCGTTTTTCCACTCCTTCCCCACACTAACGTGGGTGTATTTTCTCTAAGCAACCTTTCTCATCTCAACTTCTTAAACTAAGCAGTAAACAGATATGGATATAAACATAATAATTAATACAAAACAACCCCAACATGTGCATAAAAACCCTGACCAAAACAATAATAAAAATCGATAATTAATTCACTTATAACCGTTTATTCAGTAGTTTTAAGAACTTGTATTATATATAGGGAAAATTGTGTCTTGGGGCAAGAATTCTAACCCTGTACTTTTGACATAAAGTGACCCCCATTTCTAAACGATGTAAAAAAAGTATTATAATCATTTAGAAACTAAGACATAAATGAAACGCCTATCTAAATCAGTAGTGCATAATCGCGTTAGAATCTAGGTTCGGTGTTCCTCCTATACGCCTACTTGCCCAAAACACATTTTCTATATCAGGTCAATCACTATCTACAAATAAAGTTTTAAATATGACTGTGATTGAGTTAAGACAATTTCATGTGTAATGTTTATAGAGCTTTAAATAATCGTGTATTATTTATATGCTTATTTGTAAGACTTGAGTGCAATATTCTTAAACAGTTATGTGTTATTTATCGGTTCATTTTGAAGAAATTTGTTTTTTTAATACAGAAATTTCATTCTTACCACAAGTATAGGTTAAGGATGGCATTGAAAGATTATCACACCATTCAGCCAATTTTATACATGGATCTTTTTTTTTTTCTAAATTATATATATTTAGTAAAATAAAGTTGAAACTCAACAATCATATCATTTAAAATATATTAAATTATGTATTTAATAATGTTTAATAAAAGTTTCACAATAAAAGATTGATGTATGTTGTACCAAGAAGATTTGAGGCAGGGTCCAGGTTGTCGTGTGGTTGATCCTATGGAACCATCATTTGGTAGATAAGATGAGAGTATGGGGGCTGAAGACGGCGGCTTTGTTTTGTATCAATGCCCAGTATTTCCTTATGTATATTGTTATATGTGCCAACTATTCGATGAACGTAGTGAGTATAGAGTTTAGATAAATTGTCTCAGATTGGGGGGAAATCAATAATATAATAGAGTTGTGTTGTGTTACGAGACTTGATAACTTTATTTGATATGCCAAACAAATAGCGTGTCGTTCCAGAACCTATGGTATGGAATAAAATACATTTGGGACCTATATCCATGACAGATGGCCATAAGTCATAACTGGGCGGCAGAATATTTTGTGAGTGAAATAATCTGCTGTGTGTATCAGTTCATTTGATTCAAGGATTTGTAAATTATTTGTTATTTTCAGGCTCTTTAAACAAACGTGAATGCTACGCTTTTAAATAGTGATGTGTTATTTATTAGTTAATTTGACAAACGTTAGTGAAAGAATTTAAATTAGTACTGTGTTATGTAGCTGTTTATTTGATAGAGGTGAGTGGAAGGATTTTAAAAAGTTATGTGTTTTAATCAGTTAATCAGTTAATTTGACAGAATTTGCAAGAATTTATATTAGCTGTTTATTTGATAGAAGTGAGTGCAAGGATTATAAATAGTGATGTGTTATTTATTAGTTAATTTTACAAACGTTAGTGAAAGAATTTAAATTAGTGACGTATCATTTGGCTGTTTATTTTATAGAGGTGAGTGGAAGGATTTTAAATAGTGATGCGTTATTTCGCGGTTCATTAATAGATGCGAGTGCGAAGATTATGAAAGTCCAACCACTTCACTTCTTAATTTAGTCTCCAATTTTGACACAACAATCATTTGAGCCGCACCTTTCGTTCTTCAGTTGGCGCTAGATAGATCCTTTACCCATCAGGTTGTTTTAGGTTCAAGGTAATCCTCATCATTTATCTAAAATATATATAAACCTTCCTTTTACAAACTAATAATACTGTTAAAACAACTAAATATGGTATTAGAGCTGTCAATAGGTCTGACAAGATGAACGGCTGGTACGTGGTGATGTTGGTGAGATACCATCTTACTCAGTCCTTTTACTTTCAAGGTGGAAATCATTTATTTTCAGGCTGAACTTTTTTTTCACCTCACTATACCACCCATCTGAGCTATCCCTATTTTATCACACCAATAATCATGTGGACTAAGCCTCATGCTCATCTAGGATAATTGGCTCATGGCTGATAATTAGGAGGTTAATATTCCAATCCTTGCTGGATATAATGAAAGTTGGTTTCCCTCCAACTTCCACCCAAATGTGGTTGCATTTCCTCTAAATACGTCCCCTTTTATCCTTACTCTCCTAGTTTGGACGTGTATTACGACGTGATACACAAAAAGCATAAAAAATACATTACGCTAATGAGGCTTAAATTTAAAAATAGGTTTTTATATCACGTGCCATTATCCGCTAGCGCTATAGAATATATATTAATTACATTGATGTGACATAATTGAGTAAGGTTGAATTTATAAGAAGTAAACATGGTTGAAATATTAAATTATATTTTGATAAAAACTTTATTGAAAAAAGGTCGTTTTTGACAATTTTAGAATGGATTCACAGAAAACCATTGTGCACAATTCTTCATTCTGTCTTAATAGGGGCATACTGTATTTATTAACAAGAAACTATATCGCTTTGTCCACCATCGTCACTGCAGGAAATTTCGATTAATCGTTCAAATAGGAATGCATATCGTAAGCATTTTCTCTTCCTTTTTGCTCCCATACCTCACGCACATACACAAATGCAGATGTGAGTCTGTAGCTGAGTTGGGCCTGCTATGATGAATGCTCTTAAGAGGGGTATGAAAATTCTTATTTTTCAATCCGAAACCAAGCTGAACAAAATTATGTTAATTATTTTAGAAATCAAATTTGAGTTAGATTTTTTTTTTAGTTCCAGGCCGGACAGTTATTTTTTCTTAGTAATGTAGTTTTTGTCATTAAATATGATTTATAATATATTTTACTATCGATACTGGTAAATCAAGTTATATTAAATCATGTAGTTACATTAGTTTATAGTTTTTTCTTGTAAACATTAAATTAGTGATTTACACACTATAGCACAACACAGAATGAAAACAATTCAAATAGATTTGTATTTTTAACTTTAAATATTTTTTTTTACTGTCGAAGCTTCATAACAATGCTGAGGCTGGAATTTATTTCTCGAATCAAAGTCCCAACTCACGAATATTATAAGCAAGTTAGAAATATTGGAACACTCCTATATGCTATATTATGAATAACCTTATAAACAAAGCTTAAAAAATGTCAACACAACAACTGTAAAGTAATAATTGAAACATTAAACTTTTAAAGAATATTTTATCATAACATGATAGAAAATCTGGATGTATAAATAGATTATTTTTTACTCCACCTGGTTGCACGCATTTTAACGACACTAATGGATAAGTAGTGAGGAAGGCAGAATTTAGAGAAAATGTATTTTCATTTAAAGAGAACATTAAACGCTTAAATAAAATAACCCTTCATTACAATGGAAGTTGAGCCCTGAGCTCTGTTTCACTGGTAAACTAGATTGTCAACTTGATATTTAGTCCACTTTACCACCTATACGACTGAGTAAACTATAATTTACTAAGACGTTAATAACATGCCATTATACTCGATGTTAATACTTTTTTATATTATTAAAACTACTAGTAATAAGGGGACTTGGTTATCTAGGGGTAAGGTGTCATAATTCTGTTCTAGGAGTCCGGGATTCAAATCCTGGTCCCAGCACAGATTTCTCTGATTACTAAACCCTTTCTTCATCTCTGGCAAAGTGTTTGCCTTCACGCCTTGTGAATGGGTGGAATATCAGGAGCCCACCGTGGTTCGGAACCCACGTTAAACTGTAGTTCTCCTCTGCTTTCCACCAACATCATTCTCACGTATCATCTACCATCTGGGGGTAATGGAATTCACCTTAATGGTGTATCTACCTCAGAAATGAATTCCTCCATATGCCAGGAGAACAGAGGAAAGATAAGGTCGCATAGTCCAGATCTAGAGCATTAGTCCCACCCCCACCAGTAATAATAATTCTCACAACAATACTTAAGAAAATTCATGGCAAACTCTGTTTTCTCGCTACAAAATTCCCTGCGTTTTCCAAGGAATCCCAAATATTCCAAGGAAAAGAGAAGTGCAGAGGAGTGAAATTTCACTCTTCATAAAATTAACTAACATGAAGTCATGTAATTTACGTTTAAAACAGGTTCATTTGAGCTTGGAGGAGGGGGTAGTGTACAATCTTCACACAACCCTATGTTCTAGAAGGGGAGCTAAGACATGTGTTTGAATGAGCATGATTATTTTTATTTGGCTTTTTCTGCTATTAAAGGGCTTCTAATTGAAATAGTTCACTTAAATTCACAAAAAATCAGTTTTTTTTATAAATCACATTTGTGCTTCCTGTTGTTTCCAGACATAAAATAATCCATATATTCTCCTGAATCTCCGCTTACGAGGCAGCTATGAAATCTAGACATATTTATTATATTAATCAAAACAAATTTCATCTAGAAACAAAATATCTTGATAACTTCGTACACAGCCTAGTTTTCACCATTACGTAATAATTAATTATATGAGGCTCAACTTTTATTAAGGTCGCTTCGTTCCCCCTCCTTCCTCTCGTGTATTCTTTTAAGAGCTTTTTAAAACGATTATTAAAGAAACGTGATGTGTAGTGAGCTCATTGCCAAACAAATAATAATAATAATCCCGAGACGTGAAAAACATCAAACATACGAGAAGATATTTGCTTTATAAATCTGTATTCTCACCTTGTAATATATTACTCTTGATTAATCACGAACGGAAAATAAAGCAGTAGGAAGACAAGCAATTAACTAGTATGTTCGCGCTGTCCAAGTGCTCTTCTTAACCCACTTGTGGGCAGAGTCTATGATAAAAGGGGATAAGTAAGTGACATGATCAATAAGAGAGCAAACACCTTTAATCTAATATTGGATTTTAGTGACTTCGACAATTCAAAAGATTTTTAGATTAGCAAAAATATAAAAATAAAATATGTACTAAAATTTTGCAAATAGTTAATTAAAATAGAAGGTTGTTCCATTTAAGTAATTCATTTACTAGCCCTATCGAATTTTCTTGCGAGATAAGCCGTTGTAGGTCGTGTATTGGTCGGTAATTGTGGAAGAGTAATTACCGTGTGCTGTGGACTCAGTACGTGCTCAAAGCCTTCCCTATGGAATGAGATCACGTTGTTTGTTATTAGTATTACACACGAGGGGTTTATTAGCGATCTTAGACCGGTCCTGTATTATCGACACCTACCAAGTATGGCGTAACCTGTTGGTCATCGCTTATGACCACCGAAAAAAAAAACAGAACAAATCTTGTGGTGAAAGAATTTCACGATTGTTTTATAACAAAGAGAAACTAGGTTTCCAGAAAATTGGTTATATTCTATTATGTGAGGTGTACGTTTCTTAAATTCGGATATTTAACTTGCACTTTCTGCCTATATCAAAATACGACTTAAACTGGCTTAATTTTGTAACAGAACCAACACCTATTCGACCGGCTATTAATTTTACACTGTAAAAGAGGAAGCCCCAATACCACAATTGTATTTCTTGCTATGCCATGAATCAAACCCAGACCTTTTTACTATATAGACCAGCTAAATACTTAGCCAAGTTGTTGGACCGAAGTGTAAATAAATAAGTAATTTTTGAATCATATTGGGGATTGATACAAAAAAAAAAAGTTGCTGGTGTTTAAATTCCGTCTGTAATCTAGTTCTAGGCTGAGGGCACAAAGTTTGAATAAGTTTAAGTAACTTTTTATCTCAATTAAAACAATCGGGTGTCCTAAGAGATTGTATAAACAGTTTATGTCCAATATTTCCCGAACTTTAATCAGGGCTACAATAAATATACACAAAGTAATGGTCAAGAGAAGAAATTCAAAAAACTTTATTTTCAATGCGAATCTAAGGGGGTGGTAAAGAGTGTGGGTTAGACGATATAATCATATAGGCGTGACTATATCACTAAATTAACCTATTAAATACGTAAAGCAAAGTTGCTTGTTTCGCATATTACCTCGTTCACGTCACTCTTGCAATATACTTGTTTGCCGTGACTGGGAGGTCCGAGCTCAAACACTGGCTGGGTGTACTGAGTGTGGTGCCCTAAAAGATGTCCCACCTACTCTTCCTTCAAATGCGAGTACACTTCCTCTGACAATTTCCCTTCGTCACCCTAACCCCTATAGGATAAACATGTGAATATGCAAGACTAGTAGCTACATGTAGAGGGCGGTTAAAACAATAAAAAAAAATTTAGGTGGTTTCTATAATGTATTTCTTCACCTAGAAAATAAGCCTAAATACAAAGGTATAGGCTAGAGGTTAACTTTGATACATACTTTAATCTGTGGAAAAATACTGTTAATATTTGTTGTGTTACATACTTACATATTATGATTGACTCGAGACGGATGTTTCCTCTCTCTAATGAAACCATGTTTAAAATGAGTTTCTTTTAATAAAAGCTCCTTAATGGAAATTAGCAATACCCTTGTTGAAGGACTCAAGTTTTCCATGGAGCGCAGCCATTTTAATCTGAAGGCTGTGGGTCTGGTGTATATTTGTCTGTGACCCCGTGTCATAATCTCACTTTGAAGGGAGCCTCTTAATAGGGGGGAACTCTACAGAAACTAAAAAACGAGAAATATGTATAAACAATTAGACACAAAAATGAAGTTAAATATGGTTATTTATATGGAAATGTTGATCTAGTTTTCACATACTCTTTCCACACTACCTCATCTTTACTCCTTAGATTAGGTACACATTAGTCCTCGTATTGAACGGACATACATTATTATTATAGGACCTACAGTTTAACGTGGGATCCGAACCACGGTGGAGGCCTGGCATTCCTCACATTCACAAGTTGTGATTAAGACACATCTTGCCAGAGGTGAAGGAAGGGTTTGGCAATCAAATAAATCTGTGCTGGGACCGAGGATTGAACCCCGGACCCTCAGCACAGAAGCGTACATATAAAAAAAAACACCTAATTTTTCGTTCCAGAGAAAGATACAATGGTGTAGAAAACATACAGAAGTGCAGTTTTATTCATTATTCATTTGACAACAGAGAAAATATGATCAATCAAATGTTTTTTTAAATTTAAAATATCTTTTTAATTTTCTTACTATGATAAAATTAATGGTCTCACTGTCACCATTTTCTGAAGTAGAATGTAAAAATCCGCACCACCATGAGAAGCTTGGTTCAAGCTATATTACCTAACTCAGGTATCTAAAATAAACCCTGATTGTTATAGGAATCCCACTCTAGACGACCACCTTTGATTGAAAGTCACTAAAATTTTGCAATATAGAAATATGTTCTATTTGATTTACTATACCTGTATATTTATTAAAAACTTTCAATAATACTTCCTTATTGATTACTGTGTAGTTTATCTTTACGTAATTAATTAAATGGATTAAAAATGTAAATATAATTTGTAATATTTTCATTTACGCTATTACGACGACATGAGGTTCCAGTTTTCAAATAACGGATATCTTATGAAAATAATCTCCAACCATGGATCCCATAATGATTTGGCTTCCTAAATTCTACTTTAAAAGACAGAATAATTTAGAGATTACTGCGAACAACATTACTGTATCATTTAACGGGGTGATTAGTTTAAGTATTTAGGAACAATTTTAATGACCAATAAACATATTAGATCGAAAATTATGAAAAAAATACAGTTGGGAAATGCATGATATTACTTGGTCAGTTGTTGACATCTCGCCTGATTTCAAGGAATGTTAAGGTGAGATGGAAGGGGATGTGAGAAAAAAGCGAGTGTTTTTGCAGTTTTTATGGCAAAACTTTTTTTTTGGCCAAAATAAATCAAATAATGCTCCAGTACAAACACAGAGTTTAATTGTCTTCCCATGGTGACCTTAACATTTCTTGAATATCTGTCAAGAGTGAACTGGAATTTAATGACAACTTTTTGTCCACATTTAAAAAGTCTTTCTTCTAATGCCGCTATGCTCATGATGGACATTCAGGAACTGTTGAGATCAACATGTGAAGTAAATTAAACTCTATGTTTATATTGGAGCAATATTTTATTTATTTTAGTCAAACAAAAAAATGTTTCCATAAAAACTGCAAAAACACTGGCCTTTTCTCGCGTTCATTTCCATCCCACCTTAAGCTCCGAAAATACAAAACAATAATTTTAACCTTACATGACGAAAACAAATTTAGAGTGTTCAAATACAAATTGCTTTGGAAGATAGTTGGCCCTAAAAGTGATGAGGCTATTGGAGAGTGGAGAAGGCTACAAAATGATGAGTTACATACCCTGTATTCATCACAAGACAGTGTTAGGATCGTTAAGTCTCGAATATTACGGTGGGCAGGACATGCAGCGTAAATGAGAGAATCTAAAACCTTGTTCGTGGTCTGACAGGCAAACCCAATGGAAAGAGAAAATTGGGAATGCCTAGACGTTGATGGGAGGGGGGGGGGGGATAACATTAGAATGGACTTGAAAGAAATATGGTGGAATGAAAGGGACTGGAAGAACTAGCTCAAGATAGGATTAGGTGACTTACTTTTGTGAGTGCGGCAATAAACTTTTAAGTAGTTAATACCATAGAGTAAGTAGGTAGAATATTGATACCAGTGAAACTGTTTCACCATATTTAAAAAACATTCAACTAAAGGTAGTGAAAATATAAATCGGTTCTCAAACTGACCATTTTCAGTAGAAGAATGCAGAAAACCCCAATTCGAAATGTTTTCTAGTTCAAGCATTATCTTGACCTCTAATTTCCCGGTTAGTCAGCCATAAGATGGGCTCTTTAAGTTCCATCACAAGGAAACGAATGTCGAATTCAAAAGTCACATCTTCGGAACATTTTTGTTCTCAAGTTTGTGTTCACGGGTCGAAACAGTGTTGTTGCATGAAGGAGAATCTTATCAATGGCTAGACATATTTATGACTTCATCAAGATCAAATGTTTCGGTTTTATTCTGTTGGGCTTTAGACGGTGGCCAAAACAACGTCACAGTTTTTACGCAATATATACAGATTTTAAGTTGTTTTTCGATTAATTTTAATTATCTCAAATGACGGAATTGTTAGTGTTGATTAAGTGGTTGAAGTTTAGGCAGTATACAGTAGTTTCCATGACCAGGAAGCCAGCCAGCTGATAAGCCAACAGATACGAGTATTAATCTGACGCCGTGCCTCAAAGCGTTTAGCATTTTATATTGACGAGACTAAAAAAAGCTCATTCGAATGACAACAGTTCTAAGCTACATTGAAATTAATATACAGGAGGGGTCATTTGGATGAGCTTCATAATATAGGCCGGTTTTATTAAACCTTTTTTTGTTCCCGTACCCCCAGATATAATTTCTCTTCAACTTTGTACCCCCAAAGCTTTTGGTGAATAGTCCATGTTATACATATTCTATAATCCACATTTACAACAAATTACATCCAAAGTAATGTATTAAATAAGTTTTAAAAGATAAAGCTCTCTCTCTCTCACTCTCTCTCTCTCTCACTTCTCTCTCTCTCTCTCTCTCTCTCTCTCTCTCTCTCTCTCTCTCTCTCTCTCTCTCTATATATATATATATATATATATAATTTAAAAATAAAATTACTATATAAGCTCATATATATATATATATGTGTGTGTGTGTGTGTGTGTATATTTTAAAACTTATTATTTATTAAATTGTTTTGGGTGTAGGCCTAGTAATTTATTTTAGATGTATATTATAGAATATGTATAGCTTGCTTGCATTATGTACCAACAATATTTTGGGTATAAAGTTGAAGAGCAATTATATCTGGGGGTACGCGAACAAGATAGGTTGAGTAATACCGGCCTATATTATGAAGCTCATCCAAATGGCCACAGTTTACTCCCTTTGTGTCTAAATGTAGCTTAGATATATGTTTATACATAATATACATATAGAAAAATATGTATAAAATACTTATAAATTATAATATACATAAACATTTCTCTTTTAAAACACATGTATAAAGTGTATATACAATTGTACGTAATCTCTAAGTTCTATTCGCGTACCCTAGGTTGAATACCACTAGTCCAGGCCCTAAATGTTTCCCTATTTATCATAAAAAAATATAATTTCCTATGTTTGAACTAGATTTGCAATACTAAGCTACCCGCACAGGTTAGCCCGTGGATACATTTATCCATCTCATGTTTATCTGGTTCGGCGATGGAGGGAAGCTCAGAGTTCAAAACCAACCAGGTGCTCTGAGATGGGTTTTGTTTTTCCTAAATGGTTTCCATCGCTCCCTCACAGATACGTGTACTCTAAATTGTACCTTCCTTATCCCTTTTCTATTATAAAAATTCGGGTTGCCCGGATGGATATTTAAACACGATGCACATTCTGCAATAAGTGTGCTATTTTAGGTTAAATTAATTACTAAGTCTTGTGTTAAATAGCACTGTATTAAAAAAAATGAACTTGCCGCTCGTCATATTATTCGTCAGGGCATTCACTTGATCCACACCACTTATACCCACCCGGGATTCAAACCCCAAACTCCTCGCTTCCATCAAAACAGACCACGAGACAAACATATCATTCCATGTGCCCACCAGTGCAGATATCCTATTTAACTAAACTACAATTTAAAACATTTATTCAAGATACTTTTATTTCGTGTTTTAAAAACAATTTCCTTTGAAACATCAAATTTTTCATAAATATTAAAACAAAATCTAATATTTACCACTACAATCATGTTTATACTGTGTTCATATTTAAATTTTAAATTTAAATAACTTTACAAAACCTGCTTGGCGATGCCTGGAACTATTCTTGCCTTAAATCGTTTAGAGACCTACAGAAATCTATCAAATTCAAGGATCTTCATATAAATGCGCCACAAACCTGCTTCAGGTAGATCCAAAATTCACCTACTGTAGCAAGGCTGTGTAGAATCAGATCTCCTTAAGAACCCTTTATAGCACGTAGTAAATAATTAATCAATCAATTAATATTCAATAATGACATAAGTTTACTATTATATATCTTATGGTAATTAAAATCTACATCTTTCAAAAGAGATGGCAGAATAAAACATGAATTGGCGAATGAATATACAATGAAACCAATTTAGTAGCCTTTTATCAACTATAAGAAAGGTTCATCCCATAGTGATCAAAATAAAGTAGGTTAATTACTCTAAAAATTTAGTAGTACGTAATTTCTAAATACAGATTTTTACTACCATACAATTACATCTGACTTAACCTAGGGCAACATTACTTAATAATATACATCCAAAAATAACAACTAGCTGTTCTAGCTGAGTTTGATAGAAATATTAGTTTATTTAGGCATGAAATCAAACCATGTTTTCTCTCTCTCTTATTTTTTAGCACCACGTCTTACTACTCGTTTATATACTCGCTTATGTACTAATTACTCTAATGGTTTTAGGGATTAGTAAGGTTATATTTAGATGAAGTGTACCCGCTTTTGTGTGGCTTGTGTGTGGAAAACCACCCTCAGTACACCCGATTGAGATTCTAACGTCGATCTCCCCGTCATCGGCAGTTTAGTCTACTGCGAGAGTAGCGTCTTAAACCACACGGCCACCGAAGCAGGTTCTCTCTCTCTCTCTTTCTCTCTTGTGGGTGACACAGCTATTTTTTTAGTTCTTTAAACACAGTTTGAAGGCAAAATGTCATGATGGTCAATTTACAGTCCAATTTAGATATTAAGGATCATTTTGAACGTTATAAATAACATTTATTTAAACTTTTATACAAATATCATGTGATCTGCAACGCTAGCTGTTGATGGATATCAATACCTAAAATGACATTTACTGTTGAGCGCAAAAAATTATGTTCGTAATATTTATATAAGCTTCTTTCTATCAAAATCTTACTATGGTAATGTTTATAATCGTAATTTATAGCCCAATACCTGACAAACCCACTGTAGGAAAGTTTTTTCTAGGCCTTGACTTAATTTAGACTTGTACTTTAGTCAAGGCCTACACCCACGTAATTTGGTTCGAGACAATTGGTAAAGTTTGATCAAGGCCCACTTGAGTCTGTGAAATATCTTGGCTCAAATTAACCTTTGAGCCAGTAACAAACGATAAATAATAAAATGTAATGGAAGAAGGATTCATTTTTACTTTCTCGCTATCTTACCGGTAGAGATATTATTGTGATCGTGAAAAAAAATCGAACTCGAGATTTTGATGAATCTCGACGTTTCATGACCCCCCAAATACGAAAAAGTGGCTTTTGAATTTCCGTCTGTCTGTCTGTCTGTCCGTTTGTTTTTACCTCCAACTAGAGCCTAAACTATTTTAACGATCGGGCTAAAACTTGGTATCTAGAGTTTTCATAGGGTTGCCCCAAAGGGTTTTTGGAATAGGATATCTAACCCTAAAATTAAGGGTAGTTTACAAAGGGCAAAAAGATAAAAAGTAGATTTTTTTCAAAATCGGCTATAACGATTTTGATTAGATTTCATTTAAAACATTTGTAAATATTCCAAACAAAATGGCTATCCTCAATATTGGCATGGCAAGAGAAGGGGATGACTGCTGGGAGGATATTACGGGATGGAGGCTGGAATCTAGACTCAAGGGAGAAGGGGGGCTGCAAGGGGCAGAACGACAAATACAGGGACATAAGGTTATTTTTGTGTAATTAAGAGCCTGTTAAGGTTAGGTTAGGTTAGGTTAGTTCAGAAAAGAAAGTGATCACCCCCATTTAATGTGGTGAATCAATGTTAACCTTATGGGAGAAAGTGGTCCAGTACTGTCATTTCAACCACTACAACCATGTTTATAGCGTTGTTAGTTTTGAAATAACTTGTGTGTCACTTGAGTCACTCTTGACTGGATTCATCTCGATGCTTGGCAAACAATTGGTCCTCTCGTGTCGGCCGCTTGGCTGTCTATCACTTTGTCCTCTTATATGGGAGCGTGTCTATCACATGGTCCAGCTCGTGTCGATCACTTGGTCCATGTCGTTTCTGCGTGTCTAGCAGTTGGTCTGTTTACAGATTT
>CABFWB010001924.1:118917-132454 GCA_902151455.1 Timema bartmani | reverse complement strand
TAGCGGCTGGGGATCTGTTCTTTCCTTCTCTGTGGCCTAGGTTCGAATAATGTCCCTGCCAAATTTCTTTAAAATATGTCCACGCATTAGAGAGTAATCGCGAAACAGAGAAACGAAATGATAAATGGTGAAGTTAAGCTCCAGATTACATGTCCTTAAAAGTAGATCCAGTAACGGTCAGATGAGGTTGTTATTATGAAAAAGTTGGACGGTACCCCAGCTGTTCGTGATCCTGATCAGCTCGTTGTTTCTGAAACCAAACGGGACGTCAAAGGCCTGGGAAAGTGTCCGGAGATAAGTTAGTTTGTGGTTGAGACGATAACCTGAAGGCGCATGATCGTGGTGATGGGAACGTCCCATCAGGAGGGGAGACGGTTAAAACCTGTCAGCGGGGACTGACTACGTGCCCATTAGCCGCACGATGGTACCGTTACACTAGTTTCCTGTACAGGGATCTATTTAGGCAAATATTCCCTTAAGGTGTGGGCTTTAGCCTCGCTCTTGTTTCTCCTATCAGCAGGCACGAGGAGTTTCATGTACAGTCCAAGACATAAGAGCTTGGAGTTCCGGGGTATAGTACGCTCATACTGAATGTCATATATATTTGTTTGTTACTCGTGGGGTCACCTCAGTCGCGAAGACGTTCAGCTCTAACGTAATATTTAAGTATACGATGCGTTATTTCAAAATATGGTTCACGCCAAAATAAAGTCGAAAGATTCCACCTGGGCTCTTTTTCCTTATCCACCCTATAGTTCGAGTTTTATTAATAGAAAAAAATGTGAAAATGTAACATAAACTCATTTTAAACGATCTTTTAACTATATTTGCGGAGATTTGAAACTAGGCTTGATGAAAAAATATTCTATATTTAGCCTTCCTCTAACAAATACAATATTTTGTTGACAAGATCACAACAGAAAATGTTAAGATATTTAAGAACTAGCTGCGATCTTTACCTTGAGATAAGAAGTTTCGTAGTTTTATTTCCCCTATTTCTTATTGACAAGGCAAAGGCTGGTTGTAGGGAGGGCGAAAGGGAGTGTACGCTTAGACAGAATAGAATAGTTCCGGAAAAAGACACAGACCATATTTTATTAAGGCTGTGTGGCCTGACAGCGAGTGATATTTTCTCTCTGACCGGGGCGTTCGGCCGCTTTAAAGTGGGATGTAGGGGAAACGAGAAAAGGCTAGCGTTTTTGCAGTTTTGATAACAATTTTTTTTTGGTCAAAATAAATACAATATTCTCCAGTAGAAAGATAAAGTTTAATTTTCTTCACATGTTAATATCAACAGTTGTTGAATATCTGTCACGAGCATAGTAGCGTTAGATGAGAAACTTTTTAAACGAAGAGAAAAAGTTGTCATTAAATTTCAGGACACCCTTAACAGATATTCAACAACTGTTGATATCACCGTATGAAGAAAATTAAACTTTATGTTTCTACTGAAGCAATATTTGATTTATTTTGTCTGAAAAAAAAAGTTCGCTAAGAAAAGTTCCAAAAATGCTGCCTTTTGTTCGCGTTCTCAACATCCCCGCCCGCTTTTAGAGAAATATAGGCTAAATAAAGGACCAATCTAAATAGCTTCCAGGGGTATCTAAAGTTTGAACATTTTCTGGGGTAGGACAACTCAAAATAGCTTAGAGAGGTACTTATTCACAATACTTCCTCCAGTACTAACATTTATTGATGTGTTCAAGAACGGCCGTCTTTAGTTACAGGCCGGAATACTGAAGTTTGGCAACGCTGCGTTGAGGCCGGCCAACAACAAAGCCACGTGCAGTATTGCTGATTTAGTTCAGTTTGTTTTACTATCATTATTATTAGCACCGCGTCTTACTAACCGTTCGGGTTGTACGCACTTACGCTAATGTATTATGGGTGATTGTGAGATGAAATGGAGGACCTACAGTTTAACGTGGGATCCGAACCACGATGGGAGGCCTGGCATCCCTCACATTCACAAGTTGTGATTAATACACGTCTTGTCAGAGGTGATGGAAGGGTTTGGAATCAGATAAATCCAAGCCGGGACCGAGGATTGAACCTCGGACCCCTCGCACAGAGGTCCGACACCTTACCCCCAGACCACCAGGTCACCTTTGTTTTATTGTGGGGGATGTTTGTTTTTCATGTAATTTACTTGATTTGAAATTTTGTCTGGTTCATTCTTGAAATGTTTTGGGTTATATAACAAAACACACAATAGATGAATATTTTGTGTATGTGATTAGTGATATTCAACATCTGACATTATTTCATTATTTCCTCAGTTTTGTACATTTGTGGTTATGCTCACTACAAAGGGCCTTTTCGTTTGGAATGCAGTTAATCCATTACATGTTTTAATTGGGCATGATACAAATGCTAACTTTATCAATACTCTTACCAGAGGAGGACTAAAATAGTCTTTCAACAACCGTTTTGAGGATTGAAGTTAATGAACATTTTATAATGAACATTTTAATAACAGAGATGTTAGAAAATATGTTTCTTCAGCATAAACATCTGAAGCAACTTTTCCTGTGCACCCGCTTCGATGGCCGCTTGGTCTAAGGCGCTACTCTTGCAGTAGACTAGACTGCCGATGACGGGGACATAGAGGTTCGAATCTCAGTCGGGTGTACTAATGAGGTTTTTTCCCAAAATAGTTTTCCACTCTCCCTTCGCTCAAATGCGGGTACACTTCCCATAAATATAACCTTCCTCAACCCTAAAACCATTAGTACATAAACAGACCGGGTACTAAGACAGTGCTAAATAAAATAAACAACTTTTTATGCGGTAATTCTTTGCGTGAATTATTTTCTTTGGTTTCGTCAACGCTTAGAAATATACTTCCTTTTAACTACCTCAAGTATAAGAATTATAAATTTCACAGTGAAAATTCTTATTCAGAAAAGAAAAAAAAGTTAAACTCTTTACAAAGTAATGTTTCAAACTTCTATATTCCAAGGCTGGTAAGTGTTCAAAGCAATTCTTAAATAGCTCTGTCGATTTTATTGATTTTATTGGACATGAGCATTGAACCCGGGACTTTGGATTAGTGCAACAATTAATGCTCTTTCTAGGTTTTGAGCCAGTGCTTTGTTAATATAATATTTTAATCATGTTTGTGAACGGTACATAATTATTAGGCATACCTAGCAAATATATTTCAAAATTATTATTTACATGTTTATTTATTGTATTTTTCAACCTCTTAAGTATTTGTGTTAAATAGTATAGGTAAAACATGTTTAGGTTAATTGTTGGTATTCAAAGTGACTCATCAGTTTTTAAATGAAGAAAACTGTAAATATTAACACAATTCTTCGTAAGAACCAGCAGAATTCTAGGCCTCATGACGTCACTACAAGCGGAGCTGCCACATTTAACAATCTGGCATGTAACTAAAGACGGCCATGGTTCAATATAACTTTTACAGAACAAAAAAAATTAAATAATAATAATATTTAGCACCGCGTCTTACTACCCGTTCGGGTTATACGCTTAAGTACTAATTACGCTAATGGATTCCCGACCGAGATTCGAACCTCGATCTCCCCGTCCTCGGTGGTCGAGCTCAACACGACTAGCGCGTTAGCCAACTACGCCAGCGAGGCGGGTAAAAAAAAATTAAAAAGTCCAAATCCAAAGTATCACAACCAGAAGAAAAGCCTTCTAAAAAATCAATATTTTTTTGTTAGTAAGACTGGGAATTATGCTAAAATTTTATTCTAAGCTTTGAGTGGCCGCCCTGATATAAAATAGACACACACACACACACACACATAAGCACATTATATAGGCGGTTCATAATAGCGCCTAAAAGTTCACAGACTTTCCAGTTGACGTTGTGTCGAAGAGTTTACGAAAAATGATACGATTGCTTAAACGCTTTGTGTATTTCGTGCCTTCAAGACATAACATGAACCACCTTTGCGACACAAAGTCCAAGTGAAAACGTCTGTGACCTTGGAGGTGCGATATGAGTCGTCGTTCCTGGAATGCGAGGAGTATGTTCAGCTAAAACCTGGGACATGATGACTTGCGAACAAACGCCACCAGAGGGCAGGCCACTGAACCGCCGCCGCGCGCGCGATTATTGTTCTAGACAACAAAAAGCACCAGAGTTCAAGCTCGTCGAGGGCATTACCATATTGTAATTATCTATCTATGTATCTAGGTACAAAGCACGTCACCTCTCATTAGAAAGAGTGATACAGGACAATTTTTACAGGAAGGGCCTATTCTGGTATCTAACAGAAAAGTTATTAGATCTACTTTTACGTATTCATACGGTGAGTTAATCTATCTGCAGCTGTCACTTTTAATATATATTATCAATACCTATAATTAGAGCTGGGCCGATCAGTTATTTTACCGACCAAGCCGATCACCGATGCCGATTATTTGTTTAGTTTTCAAGTTTATAATTTACACTAGAAGTTTGTTTTAATCAAGTCTAAATAAAAGCTTTAAAGTTGTTTAAAATATATTTTATTTTTATCGTTAGGACAACTGTCCCTGTCATTTAAAACAATCAGAATCATAAATAACAAATTTAAATATAATTTTAGATAAAATAAATATGGGCATTTAAAGCTTTGTTCAAAAGGATAATACATATTTTGTGTTTAGATGAAAGAGAAGCTTGGACGTGTGTTAATTAAAATTTGGCTTCACATTCACGGTTACATTTTTATAGTCTGTATGTAATTCTTTGTCTAAATAAAAACCGCCTAGAAAGTATAGAAAAAAAGCTCTTGACAAATGTTATTGTTATACCCAAACTGACTTTACATACAGTCCACTGTTGGGTGGACTTTAAATTAGTTATTTAAAAATGCCAATATCTTGATCTTGTTTGGATGTAGTGAGCTTCTCTTCGTGTAACTGACCAATCCAGCTAAGCTGAAGAGTCTCTGATGCCAATGACCCAGTGGGCGAGATAAGATATAGTATTTGATCGCCACCTTTTAAAGTTTTATTGAAAACGCAAAATAGAAATGGTTTTTACATTACAAATTGGTATTCTATGTTTATGACCAAGGAATTTAAATATATGCACACATTTAGAATAATCGGCATAAATGATCGGCGATAAAAACGCCAATCATCGGATCCGCCGATGGTGACATAATTGGCCGGTGATCGGATTGATAGTCGGCATAGGCCCAAATCTACCTATAATATAACATTAATAATATTCTGAAATGTTATCAATGTTGGCCGCAAAAGTTAAGTTTGTATTTTATAAAAGGCCTTTCGTATTAAAGTTAGACTTGAGACGAAAGAAGGGCTGAAACACGTTTTAATTGGGAGATCTATATTTTTGTGAGTTTCATTACACCTCTCCATAAGTTTTTTGTAAAAAACATATTTTTTAACTCATCTACATCTTAAGTTATTTGGTTGATTCACGAAATTGGTTGGTAGGAATCTTCCAGCCAGGATGTAGATTGAAAAGTCCTTTGAAGCATGTGGATATCTAGCGTAGGAAACAAGAAAAATATGATTTTAAAATGCGAGTAAATTCTTTCCAGGCACAAACAGAATGAGTGTTTATACTCATCAACGGAAGAGGATAATGTTATCAACAGCAAGACAGGAAGCTTCACAGTATGAATTGCTAATTTTCTTACCTTTCTTTCTATTTATTTCACTGGCGTCTAAGGGTAATAGCGCTTAGAATGATTTAGTCAAGTTGTGTCAACCAGCTTTGCAAAATAGGTTCAAAATCAACAAGTAGGCAATGTCGTTAAATATACGTTTGTCTTAGCTAGCATAAAATGAAAGATTTATTTTAGTTAGAATTCAAATAATCAAACAATCATCAATCATAATTAGTATTCGAAATAATATAGCTTTCTAATCAAGCGCATTTAAAAACCACAATAATATCTCGCAAAGCGAAAACTACTACTACTAATTATATCGTTAGTAGGGCCTAAATGTAGGTCGGGTATATTAGTATCGCAACATTTTAATTCAAACTTGACATTACGAGATAATATTTCGATGGAACGATCCACGTTGTTGAGTAACTGAGAAAATGTAAAGTTCACCTTTCGTTAACACAATTTCAATCATTAAATTCAATCTAATGTGAAATTAACAATCCGGAGCTCGGGTACAAGACCTTCCAAGAGTATTCATACGTGCGGTGATGATGAAACGTGTGTTGATGCAACATCAATTATTATATCGGCCAGCCCTCGTGAAATAGCGGTTGGAGAGGACGTCTCTTGGTCTCGGAGGGGCGCCGGTTCTAGCCCGGTTCAAGATGACTTTCTTAATCTTTTATCACCGGGTTTTATTATTCAACTGGGGACGCGGATATGTACTAATTACGTTAATGTGTTAGGGATAAGGAAGGTTGAAAAAAGAGAGTGTGTACCCACATTTACGTGGAAGGAAAGTGGAAAACAATATGGGAAAACCACCCGACTGGAAGTGTACCCGCATTTGCATGAAGGGAGAGTGGAAAACTATTTAGGAAATACTACCTCCAGTACACCCGACTGGGATTAGAACTAGATCTCCCAGTAATCGGATGTCCAGTGTATCGTGAGAGTGACGCCTTAGATCATGCGGCCACTGAAGCAGGTACAATAGAGTTGAAATTTATATTTGAACCAATGGGTTAAATCGTTGACTCTCATGACATGGCTTCGAGTTTACATCCACGTCAATAAACATTTTATTTGATCTCTTCACTTCTTATTTTTTATGACACATTCTGGTCAAACTCCTGGCGTCCATATACCACTAATCCTTTTGAAGTCCACACGGAGATAAATAAAAAATACTAGCTGGTGTCAGATCAAAGGTAAAAAAGTACACACACACACACACACACACAGAGCGCCGGACTGACGATAAGCCCGCACGGCGGTTCTGTATTGCAGGATGCTCACTGTCCACGGCGTTATTACGAGTTGCCAATTGACGGAGAGGAGCTTGGTGCTACAAAGGACCAACTCCACTGTGTGTGGATCGTGTACTCAACAGGTATAAGAAGGTAGTATTGTATAGTGTTGGTGTAAACAAGTGGGGAAACTATTATGTAAGGGGTTGCGCTGATTTTAAATAAGTTATTTGGATTGTTTAACCCTTGGGTCATTAAACCACAGCCCGCGGGCTTGGTCCAGTCCACGGACGCTTTGACAAAAAATAATTAAAAAAATAATGAAACAAATAATTTTAATGACGAATACCGAAATGATTGTGCTCTTGTATTCAGTACACAACATAAATAAACACATACATAAATAAAACATAATGTAATCTATTGTTTACTAACGAAAGAAACTCTTATATTTATTAATTAACTACTGTTTTGTATATTTACCCAACTAGTTAGTTCTCCATTACTCACCTGTGAAATAAACGTATATGCATATTATATATATACACAAACATTTTGCACTACGTATTACTATCCGTTCGGGCTATACGCCTATGTATTAATTACACTAAAGTGTTAGGGATTAGGAAGGTTGAATTTAGAGGAAATGTACCCCATTTGCGTGAAGGTAGAGCAAATTGTTTTTAGTAAAAACCACCCTCAGCGCACCCGACTGGTATTGAACCCCGATCTCCCCATCTTCGGCAGTCTTGTCAAGTGCAAGAGTAGCGCCTTAAACCATACAGCCACCGAAGCGAGTTCACATATAATATTCATGTTTAGATGTAACAGATTAGTGGAATAACTTGCTTGTATTGCGGAAACCAGTTCAAACGNGCGCCTTAAACCATACAGCCACCGAAGCGAGTTCACATATAATATTCATGTTTAGATGTAACAGATTAGTGGAATAACTTGCTTGTATTGCGGAAACCAGTTCAAACGGGACAAATATTTGTTTTTTAATGGTTTTCGTGTCTCCCGTTCACCACTGAGGTGGGGTCTCACATGTTACGATAAACTCTCTATATAACACATGCATAAACACACTTAATAATGTCTGTTTTTCGATCGGGCCCACCAAGCACTTTCAATATTCTAATGTGGCTCTGAGCTGAGTGAGACCTACAGTTTAACGTGTCCCGGTAGTCCCGGCACAGATTTATCTGGTTACCAAACCCTCCACCGTGGTTCGAATCCCACGTTAAACTGTAGGTCCTCCATTTAATCTCACAATTACCCTACCATTACATATTAGCGTAAGTGTGTATAGCCCGAACGGGTGGTAAGACGCGGTGCTATTATTATTATTATTATTATTATTATTATTATTATCATTAATAATAATAATAATAATAATAATAATACTATTCATAGAAACAACCTTTAAAATAAAAAACTTTTTACGGTCAACATTGATAATATTTTACTATTTTATTGGTATTAATTTATAGGTATTATTGTTGAATTATCTGGTTTTGGGGCAAATAACCTCAGGATCCGATGTGCGTTGGTTCAAACACAGCTGGGGTCAACGAATTTTTCTTGGGCGATAAAAATTTGTAGCAAAACTACCTTCGGAGGGGAAGTATAGCCATCGGTCCCAAGTTGATTGTGGCATTTAAAAGATCCCTGGAAGGTATGTGGAATTACCTTTCTCGACAAAATTGGTAGGCCCTTTCGTTCTCGCTCATAGAAAAATTCTCATGTGCTGATACAATCAGTCGGTTCAGAAAGTACACGTTAAATACCTCCAATAAAGAAATAATAATTAATATAGGTACAGTGTTGATAATATCTATCAGAAGTGACAGCTGCAAACCACATGACTTGATGTTTGAAAGTACCTTCCTATGAAAATCGGAGTGTACGTCGTTCTGGCCGGCCTGTTGGGTACAAGTCAGGTGTATTAAACGAAGAAAGACTGGTGAGATCATCGCAAAACATTCTCACAAGGTTAACAAAATATATTGCAACAGTTTTTCTTTTTTTAATTTTTAGCTGAGCTGACCAGCATTTTTTTTCTCAACTGAAGGTCACACACGTCTCAAGTATATATAAAAAAAGAAATTAATTGCAAAGAGGGAAAACAATGCAAGGGTGAATAAGAAGACTTAGGAAAAACAAAGGAAAATATTACACACACTTAAATAATGCAGTGTAACATTTTTAATGGGCACTAAGGATTTTTTTTAGACATTTTTTTTTTTTTTAGACATTTTTACTAGTCTTTGCAACTCTTGGTTTTTGTTAAACAAAAATTCGGCCAAAGTTTTATTTTTCTAGGTATTTATTTTCTTAGGGTCTTTCTTAGGTCTTTTATGATATTGGTTATTTTTAAATGTTCTTAAAGGGTGGTTACAATACTTCTATTTAAACTTCCCCAACTTAACCACGGTTTTCATAAGACCCTTTTCAATTTTCCCCGAATCACCCTTTTCTCAGTTTTTACTTTTTCTCAGCCCCTCGGAGGGAAAATATTGTGATCGTAAAAAAATTGAACCGTGATTTTGATAAATGTCGATGTTTCATGACCCCCTGAAACAGAAAAGATGGTTTTCGCGATTCTGTCTGTACCTCGTGCTAGAGCCAAAACAATTTTACCGATCGGGCTTAGACTTGGTTCCTAAAGTTTTCTTGAGGTTCCCCCGAGGGGTTTTTGGAATTAGATATTCAACCCTAATATTAGGGGTAATTTACTGAAGGCAAAAAAAAACCACTTCAAATCCGCTCTAACGATTTTGATTAAATTTTGTATCTAGGTATTGTTTAACATTACAAACAAGTCTAATTTTTTCATGGAAATTACTCTAAGGGCACTTTACAAAAGCTGAAATTTCCAATTTAGATAATTTATCCACACTATTCGAGGTACAAAAGAACTTAGTGCTGTTAAGTTGTATTACTATTCTAAATTGAAATCTATTATTTGGAATAAATTTTTATAAAACCAATAGTTTCTGAACTATAAAGAAATATAATTGTTTAGAGCACTTTGAAATTGAAATTGATTGTAATGTCCTTTAGCGGACAGCGATGTTACTCTATTTTCAATGTTTCTGTAAACGTGTACATTATTTAAATTAGTGAATGACGATTCATAAATTTATTACAATGATCATGTTTGAAAAGAAAATTTCCAGAAGCTAATAAATATCAACTTTTTAAAAGTTTTATACACGGGATTAAGTATGTTGGCTATTATTTGTGGCCATGTGTAGTGTAAATGTTGCATAAAAAACCAACACTGATTCAATAGCTCTCAATTTGGTGTTAGCGTTTAGGTGTGAGATCTATGGGTTTTTTTTAGACATTTATATGAATTCCCTGACTATTTTTGTTGTTGTTTATTTTTCTAACATTTTCCCACTCCCTATCCCCCTCCCGTGCTCTGTTTATGTGTCCTATCATTCTTTATATAATTTTCTTGTGTTTCCTTTTTCAAGCGGTTATTTTCTGGCTTTTCATTCTCCCTTCTGATGAGTTCTGATACAGGATGATTCAATCGGGACTGAAAACCTGTATTTTGGTAAGTGTTGCTTTTTTTATTAGAACTTTATTAGAACGTAAAGTTTTTGGTTATATTATGCAGATTCGTAAATATCCTAATAAAGTAGGTCTTATAGATGTTCTTCAACCTTTATATGACGCTATTAAGTTGTTTAGTAGTTTTAGTTTAGTAGTAATAATTGGTCAATGTTTTCTGAATTTGAGATTATTTTTGAAAGGGATAGTGGCCAAGAGCAAACTGAATTATTTTCGTAGTCACTAAAGTAAAGTAAATGTTGACAATAACTTAGACGCGTAATATATTGGTTGTATTGATAAGTTAAAAAAAGCTACACATGAATAATTTATACATTTCCTTCCCAAAGAGTCTCGTATTTATTATCCATAGTAAAACGAAGTCTATGTTTTATGGCGTAATATAATTGTGAACTATACCATTTCCTAAAATGACCAACTAGGTTAATATGTCATACAATAATTAAGGCATAGACGAAATAAACAGTATCAAATCGAGAACAAAATTTATTTAGTGAACACAATCCACCAGGAAGAGACCCACTATAAATGTATTAATCCCCCCAAAATAACCCTTTTAGGAACGTGAGTTTAAAATGTGTTGTTTCTCTGTGAAACGTAAAAGTTTCCCTTGTGTAATAGTTATAAGGGAGACTGCCATACATCAGCCGGTAATAGCACATCTAACGGACAGGCGGCGCCACTGCATGTAAAATATTGCTAGCACGGACCCACACTGGCACACTCGGGTACACAGAAAAGTTGAACGGTACGAACATTGATGTACCGAAAGAAAAGGTATCGATATTGTAATCGTATAGGAAGAAAAGTATCGATATTGTAATCATATCAGAATAAAAGTATCGATATTGTAATCGTATCGGAAGAAAAGGTATCGATATTGTAACCGTATCGGAAGAAAAGTATCGATATTGTAATTGTATCGGAAGAAAAGTATCGATATTGTAATCGTATCGGAAGAAAAGTATCGATATTGTAATCGTATCGGAAGAAAAGTATCGATATTGTGTTGTATCGATATTGTATACCCTCTTCGCCGGGCTGTTAAAACCATCGTCGTCATCATAATCATCATCACCACTATTAGGTACCAGTATGACTTCCAAATATGTTCATAACTTGGTTTTACTCTACATATGGATGGCTAGGAAAAGCACGAGTGAGATAAAATAATAAGGATCTTATCATTTTTATTTATAGAAAAATGGCCAATTAAAAATAATTATATAATTTGTATTAATAGCGGCGATATTTTGTTCTAATGTTACAAATTAAAAAAAAAGTTGTTCATCAGAAATCGAATCCCATACCCTCGGTTAAAAACTCCTATACCTTAGACCCATTCTACCATTGGAACGGCTTTTGCATCATAAAATATATATTTTTTCTGTGCCGTATATTAACTAACTAAAGATAATAATGATTTTATCACAATATTGTTTTATAGTATATATTTATATGTCTAGCTCAAGATTGACCTAAGCAGTAGGAACTTTAATCAGGCTATCAAAGTGTGGGCAAAGTGTGTGTCACTATATTACATTACCCGCCTCGGTGGTGTAGTTAGCTAACGCGCTAGTTTAGTGTTGTTGAGCTAGACTGCCAAGAATGGGAAGATCGAGTTTTGCTTCTTGCTTAGGTGAACTGGGGGTGGTTTTCCCTAAATTGTTTTCCACTTTTCCTCCACGCAAATGCAGGTTCACTTTCTCTATATTCAATCTTCCCAATTCCTAGCCCATTAACGTAATTAGTACTTAAGCGTGTAACCTGAACGGACGCGATGTTAAATTTAAAAAAATACATTAAGTCAACTAAATACATTCATTCTAAACAAATTGCTTTTTTTTCTTCGATACAGATCCGCTACTAGGGTGTTTTTTTTGTTTTTTTTTGCAAATACAAACAAATATTTTGCGGTCAACATTTATGACTTTTATTTTAAGATTATTGATATTTTATAAGTATTGATAATATCTATCAAAAGTGACAGCTGCTAATTACGCATGACTTGATTTATGCATTAATGAAAGTAGTTATAGTAACTTTTGTAACCATCAAAAACTGTTCTTCTTACAGCATTCTTAAGTACACAAACTGTTTAAATAAATGTTACCAAAATTTGAAATTTACGTATCACTTTTGTTTAGATCTAAAAAGTATTTTAGAGGAATCCCGCGGATACTGATTTTCCCGTTACTAAGGTGAGCAGTTATCTTCCCTAATAAGTAGCTCACTCTGTAATTAAATAAAAGAGAACGGAAAGTAATTGTTCGAGAGATTTAATAGGTTTTTTAAAGTTATATAATTGAATATTACGCGAGTTCAACATAACATACAAACTTAACTATGAAAGTACATTAAATCATGAGTCAAATTCGAAACAACTTTTTTTTAATCTTCCGAAAACGGTCTTGTTTTATTTAAGAAAGTATTTATGGTATTACAACAATTAATTGTCTCTCATATAACAGATACTTCGCAAATAATTATTATAATTACTTAACGACAGAGGTAGGTGAGCGGTCAGCGCGCCAGACTGGATCTGGAGGTCAGGACTAGATCCTACGATCGAAAACACCGCTTTCCCCCCTCACCTACAGTGTAGTTTTTCTAATCTATTTGGACAAATGCTAATGCAGTATCCAAAGGTAATTTTGTTTAGCACCAGGTCTTACTACCTGTTCAGGCTACACGCATATAGGCCTATACTAATTATTCTAGTGAGTTAGGGATGAGGAAGGTTGAGTTAAGAGGAAGTGTAGCCCCATGTGTTGAGAAAGAGTGGAAAAACACCCTCATTGCACCAGACCGAGATTCAAGCACCGACCTCCCTGTCACTGGCAGTCTAGTCTAGTCTATTCCGAGAATGATGCCTAAGACCATGAGGCCACCGAACAAGGTATAAATGTACTTTTTTTTTTAGGTAAGTCAGTTAACATTGCTGATAGCCGATTCTCACTCTAAGGAAAACGAAGCAATCTTGATAAAAAGTTCGCAAATTTCGGTAGATTCTCTTCAAATTATACCTTCATCATCTCTATCCATAGAAATAAGCGGATATCTCGTACGGGTAGTAAGACGTGGTGCACTCCC
>CABFWB010001924.1:86348-118735 GCA_902151455.1 Timema bartmani | reverse complement strand
AAAAGTAGTGTGACGGTGGTTTCACTTTGACGGTCGTATTTTGAACCCAGACTGGGTACAATAAGTGGTGTTTTTCTCCTGACAATGTGTTTTACCGGGTGTTTTTTTTTCCAAGATGACGCTGTTGTGCCATTTATTTAAAATCTAAGCGTTCCATCCTATTTGTTTATATTACAAAGTCACAAGTAGCGGCTGTACCGTGTGTAGGATGTTACGAGGCTGACGCGTTTTGCCTGCAGAGCTGTATACCTCCGTGCAGATACTGCTACAGTCCAATTTTAGTAGGAAGTACCTTATATAACACTAAAAAAAGTTACTATATCTATTTTCACGTATTCATACATCAAGTCATAAGATATGCTGTTACTTTTAATAGATATTATCAATTCTATAAAATAACACTAACAATATAATGAAATGTTATTAATGTTGGCCGAAAAAAAAAATTGTACGTATTTTTATAAAAGTTGATTCGTATGAAAATTGGACTGTACTGTGTACACACAACGTGTAATTGCTCGTGTCTGTCTGCCCAACGTAATTACACTTCCCCTGTCCGGCATTCAGGAATGTATGGAGATCCAATGTCTGCCAAACAGATTATTAGTAGTATTATTATTATTATTTTCGTTTGCATGTTGCCCGGAGGGAGACAATAGTGACTCGTGATTTCCGATTAAGCTTAACCCCACCATGCATGTATGATTATGGACAGAATTCTTACATCCCGATATGGATATCACGATTATTTAATAAAACAGCAGGGTAGTAGTAATAATAATAATGAATGATCTAGCGTGCACTTTCTAAACGCAGTGTTATACCATCTCACGATACACCCTGGTATAAAACACCAAACACCCTGCCAAGAAATTATACTAAGATCGATCAATCTTGAAACGTTTATATAAATGTTTCCCAATCCGTGGTACGCATAACACCATCGGTTGGTGAAGGTTTTCAAAGGGTACAAGACGTTCCACTGAGTATTATCAATAGGTTTTTTTTTTATGGTAGGACATTTTATAAATAAGTTAAGGGGGCCATCTCGGTAGGCGAGAAATTGCCACGCAGACGTTCACCTCTAACGCAATATTTAATTCTACGATGAGTTTATTTTAGAATATGGTTTACGCCAAAATAAAGTCGAAAGATTCCAACAGGGCTCTTTTTCCTTAACAACCCTATAGTTTTATTAATAGAAAAAAAAGTGTGAAAATATAACATTAGCTAATTTTCGACGACTTTTTAAGAAGTTGTTGGGGGCTATGAGACTAGTCTTAATATAAAAAGGGCTCTAGATTTAGCTTACCTCTAACAAATACAGTCATTTTTTTGAAAGGCTCACAAAATACATTTTTTAAGATATTTGATAACTAGCAGCGAGCTTTCCTTTTTACCTTGAGATAAGAAGTTTCATACGTTTCACCCTCTTTCTCAATCACATGGAAAAAAGAAGCTGGTTATAGGTGAAGGGTGAAAGGGAGTATAAGTTTAGACAAAATAGAGAAGTAGTTTGATAAAACTACACAGACCATTGTATTTTAAGTCATGTGGCCTGATTGATACTTTCTCGTTGACCGAGGCGGCCACCTTAACACAGGTTTTGGCTTGATGGCGTGGACTTTTATAAGCCTTTTCTTCCTTGTGTCACTGATTGGTTTAGCCCATTAAGGTTTAATAAAAATTTGAAGGTCGTGGCTCCAAAAAGGTTACGTGACTGTTGAAAGTGTGGGAAACTTTTTTTTTTATATGATAGAAACAATAAATGGTTGAGAACGAATTTAAGACATAATCCGTCTAAAACATAATTATGTTACCCGCTTCGGTGTTTGAATAGTGTAATGAGTCACTCTTGCACAAGACTGAACTACCAATGACGAGGATATTGGGGTTCTAATCCTTGTCAAGAATGATTTTTCATTCTCTTTCTCTCTCACTCTCCATGTAAATGCGTGTACACTTACTCTAAATTGAGCCTTTCTCCTCCCTAACACACTAGTTTGATTAGAAGGCCTATACTCCATTCACGGTAGGAATTTCTCTCTGAAAGCTCTTTTCTCCTACCAATATCCTACTATATAATAGCTTTCTGTTAGGGAAAAAGGCCTTTCAGAAAACAATTCCTACGGTGAACAGACTTTACATAAGCGTAAAACTCGGAACGAATAGCGACACGCGGCGAAAAAAAAATCAACACTGAGGTCCACAGGCCATCTGCAGCCTTCGTGCGGCCCGCAAAAGATGTTTGTTTCATGATAAATATTAAAGTAAAAAACACCTGCGCCTATTTTTTATGTTAGATGTTGTATACATTATTGCTAGTAGATAATTTAAACTTACTTATGCATCTAATAGAAATGTTAATCATGCCATACAACGCGAAGGCCCTGGTGGACCTTTTAACCTACACCTTCTTGTGATGGGGCAGTCAGATCCCTCACATGTATATTTATTACACGTGTTCATTCTCGTCAAGTCCAATAGTTATTGTAACAGAATGTACAGCCAACCGCATGTATAAGAGACGATTGTGTTCTTTCCTCCATGTCCAAGAGTTATTTTAACAGTCTGTACAGTTAACCGCATGGATAGTAGACCATTGTGTTCGTTCCTCCATGTCCAAGAGTTATTGTAACAGTCTGTACAGTTAACCGCATGGATAGTAGACCATTGTGTTCGTTCCTCCATGTCCAAGAGTTATTTTAACAGACTGTACAGTTAACCGCATGGATAGTAGACCATTGTGTTCGTTCCTCCATGTCCAAGAGTTATTTTAACAGTCTGTACAGTTAACCGCATGGATAGTAGACCATTGTGTTCGTTCCTCCATGTCCAAGAGTTATTTTAACAGTCTGTACAGTTAACCGCATGGATAGTAGACCATTGTGTTCGTTCCTCCATGTCCAAGAGTTATTTTAACAGTCTGTACAGTTAACCGCATGGATAGTAGACCATTGTGTTCGTTCCTCCATGTCCAAGAGTTATTTTAACAGTCTGTACAGTTAACCGCATGGATAGTAGACCATTGTGTTCGTTCCTCCATGTCCAAGAGTTATTTTAACAGTCTGTACAGTTAACCGCATGGATAGTAGACCATTGTGTTCGTTCCTCCATGTCCAAGAGTTATTTTAACAGTCTGTACAGTTAACCGCATGGATAGTAGACCATTGTGTTCGTTCCTCCATGTCCAAGAGTTATTTTAACAGTCTGTACAGTTAACCGCATGGATAGTAGACCATTGTGTTCGTTCCTCCATGTCCAAGAGTTATTTTAACAGTCTGTACAGTTAACCGCATGGATAGTAGACCATTGTGTTCGTTCCTCCATGTCCAAGAGTTATTTTAACAGTCTGTACAGTTAACCGCATGGATAGTAGACCATTGTGTTCGTTCCTCCATGTCCAAGAGTTATTTTAACAGTCTGTACAGTTAACCGCATGGATAGTAGACCATTGTGTTCGTTCCTCCATGTCCAAGAGTTATTTTAACAGACTGTACAGTTAACCGCATGGATAGTAGACCATTGTGTTCGTTCCTCCATGTCCAAGAGTTATTTTAACAGACTGTACAGTTAACCGCATGGATAGTAGACCATTGTGTTCGTTCCTCCATGTCCAAGAGTTATTTTAACAGTCTGTACAGTTAACCGCATGGATAGTAGACCATTGTGTTCGTTCCTCCATGTCCAAGAGTTATTTTAACAGTCTGTACAGTTAACCGCATGGATAGTAGACGATTGTGTTCTTTCTTCATGTCTAAGAATTATTTTAACATACTGTACAGTTAACCACGCGGATAGCAGACTTCTCGGGGTCTGCGGATTGGAATGCACACATACACTTGATGCAATCATTTGTTGGACAACATTCCGTCGATGAAAAGTTCACGGTTAAAATGGAAGTGTAGGGGACGGGAGAAAAGGTTGGTGTTTTTGAAGTTTTCATAGCAAAACATTTTTTTGGCTCAAATAAATAAAATATGGCTCCAGTAGAAACATATAGTTTAATTTTCTTCACATAGTGATATCAACAATTGTTGAATATCCGTCACAAGCATAGTGACATTAGATGAGAAACTTTTAAAATTAATAGAAAAGGTTGTCATTAAATTATAAGACTAAGACATCCTTAACAGATATTCAACAACTGTTGGGGTCATTATGGGGAAAAACTTAAACTATATGTGTTTCTATGTCTACTTGAGAAATAGTTGATTTAATTTGACCCAAATAACTGTTTTGATATAAACAAAACCTTTATTTTGACCAAACTAAATGTTTTGATATAAAAAAAACCAGCAAATATACTGCCTTCAACTCTATTTCCGTGGACTTCCCTATCAAGATGACTTCTTTAATTGGAGGAAAGTGGAGGGGTTAGTTGTTCAAGACGATGTGAGATACTCGATCCTTATTTACTTGGTGATGATGACACGCATTGACCTAAATAACGCAGGTTTAGTCCCCAGATGGGATTTTGAAAGAAAGAATGTTGTATGTGTGTCTGTCATACCACCCTGATATTATTTCTGGTGAGAGTGTAGGCTGTTCATTGTTGCTAATAGCTGGTAGTCTTGACGGGTAGTAAGATGTTGAGCATGGGTGGAGGGGAGTGGGGAGGGAATTTTGAGAAGCATCGGGGCATTGAAAAGGGGATGGGGGAAGTTGCTAATATACGATAATAATAATAAAATATTATAAATGTCAACAAAAAAAAGTTCATGTTTTCAAAAGATCCTTCCTATGAAAATTTGACTGTACTAGGCGTTTATTATTAATATAATGCATTGTTACACTGAACTAAAACAAAGCGTTAACAAAACCAATGGTCCAAAGTGTCAGGCTCGCAATTGAAAATAATCCCAAGGACGTGTAAGTCGAGATTAAAACCTCAGAAGAGTGAATTGAGCATAATTTTCTCCGGGTGACTTATCACCGTGGTTTACTCATCCTCTTTCCATTTTAATGCCACTGAAATGTTTATTTAACTATTCTCTTCGTCCATACCCCTTAGATGAAGTTGTAGAGCTCTAAGGCTGGAGCATGTGTAGGGTTTATTGTGGTAGCGTGTGTACTGACTTCACAGCCAACGACCGTCGACTGCCATGGCAGCTAGTAACCTCAGCGAGGTCGTGATGGGAGACTGAGATAGAAAGAGAGAAAGGATCGTAAAAAGGGCTCTTTCAAGAGGTCAATAGCCATACATAGTATGGTGCTCTGTAGGAGCGAGCAAGAGGTCATTAGCATATGTTACCTGGCCCTAGACTCACGTGTGGAGGCCAGAAATATCGTGTCTTGTCACCTCACCTTAGGTGGATACCAAGAAACTGTCTTGTCACCCTAGGTGGATATCAAGGAACTGTCTTGTCAACCTAGGTGGATATCAAGGAACTGTCTTGTAATCCTAGGTGGATCTCAAGGAACTGTCTTGTCACCCTAGGTGGATATCAATGAACTATCTTGTCACCCTAGGTGGATATCAAGGAACTGTCTTGTAATCCTAGGTGGATCTCAAGGAACTGTCTTGTCACCCAGCCTGAAGCCCTAAACAGATCCAAAATGATCTTGAAGATCTTTTGAAACCCAGCTTGGACACAGACAGGAACACATTACAACAGTTTTGAACAGGAACACGACTCATTAGTTGAAATTGAAGGACAAGTTTCTCTCACTGGACCTTTAGGAACCGCAACTCGATGTGAGGCAAAGGGTTTTTCCAAGACCATTTACAAGTTTAAATTTGTTGTTGCCCTTGTTACCTGGCTGTTACCCTATTTATTTTGAATGAAATTAACGTTACTGGCAAACTCATTCAGAAAAAATAATTTGACTTTTACCGATTTGGTGGCCGCATGGTCTAAGGCTCTACTCTCGCAGTAGACTAGATTGCCGATGACGGGGATATCGTGGTTCGAATCTTGGTCGGGTCTACTCAGGGAAGTTTTCCCAAAAAGGTTTTTCACTTTTTCTATTCATGCAAATTCGGATACACTTCTTATAAATATAGCTTTCCTAATCCTTAAAACCATAAGTGTATAACCCGAACGGATAGTAAGACGCGGTGCTAAAATAAAAAAATATTGACATTCGAAGCTTCAAAAAATGAAATCAACAGCAAACTTTAACAAGAATACAGAACAAAAGAGAATGAATCACTTGAGTTGGCAAACAGCACAGGATCATCAACAGCTTGTGAAATGGAAAAACCAATAACAAAAAAAAATCAACGCATGGTTATGAGTCAAGGGATGAACCACAATTGAGATTTAAAGTGAAATTTTAGTTTGAAATTCTGGACACAATTATTAAATCAGTTAAAGAAAGATTTGAACAAATAGAAGGAACAAGTCAAAGCTTTGGCTTCTTGTAAGATATTGCTGAATTGGTTACAGAACCATATCTCAAGGTTCTCGAACGTTGTAAAAAATTGGCTTCAGCTCTAAAATACAATGGGTGTCCTGATACTGACGCATTAGGATTAACAGATGAGTTGAAAGATTGGTACAATTACAATGGGTGTCCTGATACTGGCGCATTAGGATTAACAGATGAGTTGAAAGATTGGTACAATTACAATGGGTGTCTTGATACTGACGCATTAGGATTAACAGATGAGTTGAGAGATTGGTGCAATTACAATGGGTGTCCTGATACTGGCGCATTAGGATTAACAGATGAGTTGAAAGATTGGTACAATTACAATGGGTGTCTTGATACTGACGCATTAGGATTAACAGATGAGTTGAAATATTGGTACAATTACAATGGGTGTCCTGATACTGGCGCATTAGGATTAACAGATGAGTTGAAAGATTGGTACAATTACAATGGGTGTCTTGATACTGACGCATTAGGATTAACAGATGAGTTGAGAGATTGGTGCAATTACAATGGGTGTCCTGATACTGGCACATTAGGATTAACAGATGAGTTGAAATATTGGTACAATTACAATGGGTGTCCTGATACTGGCACATTAGGATTAACAGATGAGTTGAGAGATTGGTGCAATTTGGGGGAAATTACGACACGGAGTTTTCCAAAAGGTTTTATTGAATTAATTTCTTACAATAAATTAGAAGACTCCGTACCTAGCATTGTAAATGCTCTTAGAATTCTTCTAACTCTGCCAGTTACCACCGCAAGGGGCAAGATGAGTTTTTCTAAACTTAAAATTATCTTAACTGATCTACAATCAACAAATGAGTGCAGGGCGACTTTCTGGCCTGGCTGCTATTCCTATTGAAGAAAAAATGGCGTACATAGCCTATACATTTAAAAGAACTCGTGAATACGTTTGCAGAGTCAAAGGCAAGAAAAGTACATTTTGGAGGGAAATTAAAAGAGTAAGTAAAAATTACCAATTGTGTTATTAAATTTCTTTTAAAAAATCTTGTTCTTTTTGTTGTTGAGACCTATCCTTTCCCTATTAAATATTTCTTTCAGAGTATTAAATAGAAAATTGTAACTTTTTCAGTGACTATAAATTTGGTACCAGGTTAAGAGGACTAATGGAGGACGATAAAAGTTAATTTTGTGATAATGTCCCATGTCATATCCATGCATTAGTTTTTTTTAGCACCGCGTCTTACTACCTGTTCAGGTTATACGCAAACTGCATTGTTATTACCTCATTAAAACATAATAATATACAGCAAGTAAATAAATATTCGATATGAATCATGAATGTTGTTGGTAGGTGGGATCACGTATGGTAGGTACATAATACGACTGGGGCGCAAATTTTAAGTTTTGCATAGGGCGCACGAAACCACTGGGCCACCCCTGGACACACACACATATAGAAATATGGTGGGGGATCGAAAGCCAACATCCCGTACGACGTGACCACGCAGTCAAACCTCGCTATGACCCGTTATCCCCTCATCGGTCTGTCCACTAATAATTGCAGTAACGTCATGAAAAGGCGCCATTGAAAGAGAAATTGAATCTCTGCAATGATTGTCCGGGCCAAAGAGGAGTTCGCTTGTATTCCCGCCGAACAACAGGCAATTACTCTAACTGTTTGGATCATCATCTTCCCCCCCTCCCTCCCCCCTTCCTTGCCTTCTTCACCTCTTGTAGCGGGCTTTGCGAGTCTATCTGACGTCCAATGATTCAAAGGTTGTGCTACGATTTCAAAACGTCGTTCAGCTCTTAAAATATTATTTTATCACAGCGCCTTACAACACGTTCGGCTTATACACTAATTATGTTAATGTGTTAGGAATGAGTAAGGTTGAATTTACAGGAAGTGTACTCACATTTGGTTGGAGAGAGTGTGGAAAACCATTTAGGGGAAAAAAATCACCCTCAATAAACCCCAACGGGATTCGAACCCCAATCTCCCCATCATCGGCAGTCTAGTCTATTACGCCTTAAGACTATTCAACCACGGTAGCGAGTCTGTAATAAATGTCTTGTGCTGAATTAAGTAATGAATTACGTAAGAATGCTTCGCTAGTGTGAATGGGTCGCGGAGAAGTTGGTGGTAAACGAATTGATTAGAAAAATATTCAGAGGCGGAGTAAGTAGGGAGCATTTCAAAGGATGTGGTCCCTCTGAAAGGTCATCCGGGTGCAGAGTTCACACACACACGTGACCTCTCCTGCTTCAAGACACGTGGCAGCAGACAATACTTTCAACAGATCACGAGAAAGCAACACCCTCGAACCTGGAAGCACGGGTTCAAATACCATAAAGTCGCACGGAGTTTTTTTTAGACAAACATAAGGATTACAACACTGGTGTATTCCCTTAAAATTCATCTGCTTCATCCTTCCTCTTAATTAAGTTTAAGGTCGAGATTTAAGCAAGACTCTTCCGGAGATTTTAACGCTGGCTGTCTAACTGAACATGTAAGACGCAGCGATAAAATATATATATATATATAAAATTCCTTCCTAGCAGAATCTTAGAATCACAATCTCCATTTCTTATGTCCCTCCTTTATTCACGCTTCCTTTCATCTAGGATGAAAAACAAAGATAACGAGAAATAAAAGATATGGTGTTGCCGTAAAGACTTTATCGCTTCTTTACGACATTTACTTAAAACTAGTAAGATATGTGAAATGAAATAGAAATCACGGTTACAGAAACATTTATAAAAAATATGAACATCTCTGCCCACCAAAGAGCATTTTCTAATCCCGCCATTTAAAAATATATATATGCTTATAGATCAGAAACTATTGGCTTTATAAAAATATACTTCAAACAAAAGTTTTTTTTATTTTAAAGAGTTCTACACCTTTGCAACGATAAGTTATTTCATATCTCAAAGGTTGACGAAGCTCTGATCCAAATTGTAAATTTCCGTCGGTGTAAAGTTATTGTTATGGGTAAATGAAATGCTCCACTTTATTTGTAGTGATATACGAATTTTAATCAAAATGGTTATAGCATATTTCATGGAAATTGCTTTTTTTATATTTTAGCCCTTAAGTAAACTACCTTTAATTTTAAGGTTGGATATATAATAATTCCAAAAACTCCTCTGGTGAACCCTATGAAAACTCCAGATACCTACCAAGTTTTAGCCCGGTCGGTAAAATAGTTTTGGTTCTACTCCGAGGTACAGACTCAGACACATCCATCAAAATATCGAATCAGAGGTTGTTTTTCTTTACGATTAAAGTACTGCCGCTTTCTAAGGGATCATAAGAGGGTGAAGAGGGGGTCGCTTTCTAAGGGATCATAAGAGGGTGAAGAGGGGGTCGCTTTCTAAGGGATCATAAGAAGGTAAAGAGGGGGCCGCTTTCTAAGGGATCATAAGAGGGTGAAGAGGGGGCCGCTTTCTAAGGGATCGTAAGAGGGTGAAGAGGGGGCCGCTTTCTAAGGGATCATAAGAGGGTGAAGAGGGGGCCGCTTTCTAAGGGATCATAAGAGGGTGAAGAGGGGGCCGCTTTCTAAGGGATCATAAGAGGGTGAAGAGGGGGCCGCTTTCTAAGGGATCATAAGAGGGTGAAGAGGGGGCCGCTTTCTAAGGGATCATAAGAGGGTGAAGAGGGGGCCGCTTTCTAAGGGATCATAAGAGGGTGAAGAGGGGGCCGCTTTCTAAGGGATCATAAGAGGGTGAAGAGGGGGCCGCTTTCTAAGGGATCATAAGAGGGTGAAGAGGGGGCCGCTTTCTAAGGGATCATAAGAGGGTGAAGAGGGGGCCGCTTTCTAAGGGATCATAAGAGGGTGAAGAGGGGGCCGCTTTCTAAGGGATCATAAGAGGGTGAAGAGGGGGCCGCTTTCTAAGGGATCATAAGAGGGTGAAGAGGGGGCCGCTTTCTAAGGGATCATAAGAGGGTGAAGAGGGGGCCGCTTTCTAAGGGATCATAAGAGGGTGAAGAGGGGGCCGCTTTCTAAGGGATCATAAGAGGGTGAAGAGGGGGCCGCTTTCTAAGGGATCATAAGAGGGTGAAGAGGGGGCCGCTTTCTAAGGGATCATAAGAGGGTGAAGAGGGGGCCGCTTTCTAAGGGATCATAAGAGGGTGAAGAGGGGGCCGCTTTCTAAGGGATCATAAGAGGGTGAAGAGGGGGCCGCTTTCTAAGGGATCATAAGAGGGTGAAGAGGGGGCCGCTTTCTAAGGGATCATAAGAGGGTGAAGAGGGGGCCGCTTTCTAAGGGATCATAAGAGGGTGAAGAGGGGGCCGCTTTCTAAGGGATCATAAGAGGGTGAAGAGGGGGCCGCTTTCTAAGGGATCATAAGAGGGTGAAGAGGGGGCCGCTTTCTAAGGGATCATAAGAGGGTGAAGAGGGGGCCGCTTTCTAAGGGATCATAAGAGGGTGAAGAGGGGGCCGCTTTCTAAGGGATCATAAGAGGGTGAAGAGGGGGCCGCTTTCTAAGGGATCATAAGAGGGTGAAGAGGGGGCCGCTTTCTAAGGGATCATAAGAGGGTGAAGAGGGGGCCGCTTTCTAAGGGATCATAAGAGGGTGAAGAGGGGGCCGCTTTCTAAGGGATCATAAGAGGGTGAAGAGGGGGCCGCTTTCTAAGGGATCATAAGAGGGTGAAGAGGGGGCCGCTTTCTAAGGGATCATAAGAGGGTGAAGAGGGGGCCGCTTTCTAAGGGATCATAAGAGGGTGAAGAGGGGGCCGCTTTCTAAGGGATCATAAGAGGGTGAAGAGGGGGCCGCTTTCTAAGGGATCATAAGAGGGTGAAGAGGGGGCCGCTTTCTAAGGGATCATAAGAGGGTGAAGAGGGGGCCGCTTTCTAAGGGATCATAAGAGGGTGAAGAGGGGGCCGCTTTCTAAGGGATCATAAGAGGGTGAAGAGGGGGCCGCTTTCTAAGGGATCATAAGAGGGTGAAGAGGGGGCCGCTTTCTAAGGGATCATAAGAGGGTGAAGAGGGGGCCGCTTTCTAAGGGATCATAAGAGGGTGAAGAGGGGGCCGCTTTCTAAGGGATCATAAGAGGGTGAAGAGGGGGCCGCTTTCTAAGGGATCATAAGAGGGTGAAGAGGGGGCCGCTTTCTAAGGGATCATAAGAGGGTGAAGAGGGGGCCGCTTTCTAAGGGATCATAAGAGGGTGAAGAGGGGGCCGCTTTCTAAGGGATCATAAGAGGGTGAAGAGGGGGCCGCTTTCTAAGGGATCATAAGAGGGTGAAGAGGGGGCCGCTTTCTAAGGGATCATAAGAGGGTGAAGAGGGGGCCGCTTTCTAAGGGATCATAAGAGGGTGAAGAGGGGGCCGCTTTCTAAGGGATCATAAGAGGGTGAAGAGGGGGCCGCTTTCTAAGGGATCATAAGAGGGTGAAGAGGGGGCCGCTTTCTAAGGGATCATAAGAGGGTGAAGAGGGGGCCGCTTTCTAAGGGATCATAAGAGGGTGAAGAGGGGGCCGCTTTCTAAGGGATCATAAGAGGGTGAAGAGGGGGCCGCTTTCTAAGGGATCATAAGAGGGTGAAGAGGGGGCCGCTTTCTAAGGGATCATAAGAGGGTGAAGAGGGGGCCGCTTTCTAAGGGATCATAAGAGGGTGAAGAGGGGGCCGCTTTCTAAGGGATCATAAGAGGGTGAAGAGGGGGCCGCTTTCTAAGGGATCATAAGAGGGTGAAGAGGGGGCCGCTTTCTAAGGGATCATAAGAGGGTGAAGAGGGGGCCGCTTTCTAAGGGATCATAAGAGGGTGAAGAGGGGGCCGCTTTCTAAGGGATCATAAGAGGGTGAAGAGGGGGCCGCTTTCTAAGGGATCATAAGAGGGTGAAGAGGGGGCCGCTTTCTAAGGGATCATAAGAGGGTGAAGAGGGGGCCGCTTTCTAAGGGATCATAAGAGGGTGAAGAGGGGGCCGCTTTCTAAGGGATCATAAGAGGGTGAAGAGGGGGCCGCTTTCTAAGGGATCATAAGAGGGTGAAGAGGGGGCCGCTTTCTAAGGGATCATAAGAGGGTGAAGAGGGGGCCGCTTTCTAAGGGATCATAAGAGGGTGAAGAGGGGGCCGCTTTCTAAGGGATCATAAGAGGGTGAAGAGGGGGCCGCTTTCTAAGGGATCATAAGAGGGTGAAGAGGGGGCCGCTTTCTAAGGGATCATAAGAGGGTGAAGAGGGGGCCGCTTTCTAAGGGATCATAAGAGGGTGAAGAGGGGGCCGCTTTCTAAGGGATCATAAGAGGGTGAAGAGGGGGCCGCTTTCTAAGGGATCATAAGAGGGTGAAGAGGGGGCCGCTTTCTAAGGGATCATAAGAGGGTGAAGAGGGGGCCGCTTTCTAAGGGATCATAAGAGGGTGAAGAGGGGGCCGCTTTCTAAGGGATCATAAGAGGGTGAAGAGGGGGCCGCTTTCTAAGGGATCATAAGAGGGTGAAGAGGGGGCCGCTTTCTAAGGGATCATAAGAGGGTGAAGAGGGGGCCGCTTTCTAAGGGATCATAAGAGGGTGAAGAGGGGGCCGCTTTCTAAGGGATCATAAGAGGGTGAAGAGGGGGCCGCTTTCTAAGGGATCATAAGAGGGTGAAGAGGGGGCCGCTTTCTAAGGGATCATAAGAGGGTGAAGAGGGGGCCGCTTTCTAAGGGATCATAAGAGGGTGAAGAGGGGGCCGCTTTCTAAGGGATCATAAGAGGGTGAAGAGGGGGCCGCTTTCTAAGGGATCATAAGAGGGTGAAGAGGGGGCCGCTTTCTAAGGGATCATAAGAGGGTGAAGAGGGGGCCGCTTTCTAAGGGATCATAAGAGGGTGAAGAGGGGGCCGCTTTCTAAGGGATCATAAGAGGGTGAAGAGGGGGCCGNAGTTCATCCGACCGAGATTCGAACCTCGATCTCCCCATCCTTGGCAGTCTAGCTCAACACGAAACTGGCGTGTAGCCAACTACGCCACCAAGGCGGGTACTTATGTACAAATTACGCTGATGGTTTTAAGAATTAGGGAGGTTACATTTAAAGGAAGTGCATTCGCAATTGTGTGGCGAGAGAGATAGAGAGAGAGAGATTTTGAAAAAACCACCCTCAGTTCACCCGACCTACATTCGAACCTAAATCTCCCCATCATTGGTAATCGAGTCTATTGCGAGAGTAGCGCGTTAGACCATGCGGCCACCGAAGCGGGTATTTATTATAGCTATTTACTATCGGCGCTGCATGACGTTCATATTATCCGCAACTTAAGACGACACCGACACAAGATAAGGATCGGCACATTTTAAATCGGCACTTACTATAAAACCCGCTTCACTGGTCGAATAGTCTAAGGTGTTACTTTCATAATAGACTAGACTGCCGATGATGGGGAGATCAGGGTTTGATCCCAATCGGGTGTACTGAGGGTGGTTTTACCACTCTTTCGCCACGAAAATGTGGGTACACTTCCTCAAAATATAACCTTCCTAATCCCTAGATCACTTTCGTAATTAATACATAAGGCATATAAAACATAAGTACGTTCTTTATACTTTTACCAAAATAATGTTTTTAATAACCTTGGGGCTAAACGTAGATAAATAAGAAAAAAAACCTCATAGTTTATCATTTAGCCCTACGACTGAGTTTGTGTGCGTGAGGGTGTACAATATACATAAATCAAGTTAGGAACGCGATCTAATCGTCGTGGTGTAACACTACGCGCCGCAGGAGTTTCACCACCCGAAGAAATCGATAGAAGTGACCTCGAGGAGAAGGAGGGGGGGACTCGGGTTCGCTTCGAGGTGACACCCAGACCGCTGAAACACTGCCCGTCCCTCCGCCGTACACACTGTCACGTAAAAAAAACTAGTCCACCCTGGACGAACAATAACTCTACAGGCCTTGACCATCCCTAACATGCGCGATAGCTGAATCTGATTACACAGAACATGGGACTATTTACCGGGCGGCACGTGGATCAGCGTAGGCGTCAGTCTCATCTTGTCTGGTTTACCTGAGAATCTGGGCGATGGGGTTCCCTCCCATTCTTTGACGCGGGTTTGTCTGGGTGTGTAAAAGAATACCGACAACAGATAAGATTTAAGAGGAGCATGGTTAATACCGAACAGAACTTACTAGCTCATATAAGGGCCGATTAACCGGGGTCCGTTTCGGTGGTAACATGGTCTAAGGCAGGGGTGTTAAAACCTTTTGACATCGCAGGCCATATGGTTTTTCAAATGGTGGACCGGTTTGGAAAAAAAATATTGGGCAAAATATTTCAACTTTACCTGCAGAATGTTTTTCTTTCCATTTACTGTTCTTAGAAGATTTTCATTAGTCACCTAAACTGTCCACTTTGTCCGTTTTATTCTCCTCCAGCACCACATCTCAAAGCATTCAAAATATGTTTTTTCATTTTTCCTCAGGTTCCTTGTTTCTGCTCCATATGTAAGGCTTCATCAGCTTCTTCCTCATTTCCAGGTTCGGTTCACTAGTCAATAGCATCTTCTTTTTGTTGTACGATTACAAAAATACACTCCCTAAGTTCCTCTTTAAACTCATCCAAACTAGCCTCTATTGTAAAGGAAACTGAATCTGGATCTCGTTAGAGACGACACCGGCGCACGCCTCCTGCTTAGGTTGGCTCGACGTGGACCTAACGGGACAGTCCATGACCACAGAGTCAACTCGGAGTCAGTCGGTTATTACGTTATGGTCCCTCTCTTCTTCCACGACATTCGACCAAAACCCCTCCTATCCTCACTTCTTGTGCTCTGCTCTTCTCCTGTGTTAGTGAATGTAATGCTAGTGAGGCTGGATATAAGGCTTTCATGGTTGCGCAGTGGCTTGTGAATGCACCAATAAGTCACAGGAGAGTAATGGTTGAGAGTTATGGTTGAGAGTAATGGTTGAGAGTAATGGTTGAGAGTAATGGTTGTGAGTAATGGTTGAGAGTAATGGTTGAGAGTCATGGTTGAGAGTCATGGTTGAGAGTCATGGTTGAGAGTTATGGTTGAGAGTAATGGTTGAGAGTTATGGTTGAGAGTAATGATTGAGAGTTATGGTGGAGAGTTATGGTTGAGAGTAACGGTTGAGAGTAATGGTTGAGAGTAATGGTTGAGAGTCATGGTTGAGAGTCATGGTTGAGAGTTATGGTTGAGAGTAATGGTTGATAGTTATGGTTGAGAGTAATGGTTGAGAGTAATGGTTGTGAGTAATGGTTGTGAGTAATGGTTGTGAGTAATGGTTGTGAGTAATGGTTGTGAGTAAGGGTTGAAAGTAAGGGTTGAGAGTAAGGGTTGAGAGTAAGGGTTGAGAGTTATGGTTGAGAGTAATGGTTGAGAGTAAGGGTTGAGAGTAATGGTTGAGAGTAAGGGTTGAGAGAATGGTTGAGAGTTATGGTTGAGAGTAATGGTTGAGAGTAATGGTTGAGAGTAATGGTTGAGAGTAAGGGTTGAGAGTTATGTGGGAAGTCTGGACAACCCTTAGTTTTTTTTAGTGCTCCACGTTTTATTACTCGCCCAAGTTATTCGCACAAATACACTAATTACGTAGAGAGGAAAAGGCAGATTTATAGAAAAAATACATTTGCAAAAAAAACACTTAAGAAACCCAACTGGAAGTCCTGGCTATCCTCTAATAGTGTATGAAAGAAGATGGTAGAATTTAGAGGAATTGTGCCCAAATTTTCAAATAGGGAAGGTGGGAAACTATTTAAGAAAAAAAAATAGCTTTAAGAAACCCGAGCGATCTGCACACTTACACTAATGGGGTAGGGATGAGGAAGGTAAAATTCATAGTAAATACACCCTCACTTGCAGTGAAGGAAAATGGTAAACTATGTAGAGGAATAAAAACACCTTGGTACTCTTATGTTCGAACCCCGACCTCTCAGTCATTGTCAAACCAAACAAGACGAATCCAACGTCTTTTTATGCGTGCCCCCGGTGCGGTTACGGATTGTAAGAGGCGGAGGTACAAATTCACGATGCACGTTAGCTCCCTGATGTCATAAAAAACCTTTTGATTGTTTTTAAATCGCGATAGTTTGCTACGCTCGCTGCAACATAATCTTATAAAACGATATGGCAACATTGTTTCTATTTTAACACGCTCTTTTTATGTCTTCATCTTTCCTCCTACTAGAATACGTTTTTTTGGTACTCTTTTTTTTTAAGTTTCATAAAGCGGACGCTTATTAACTCTGCTGTGTATTTTCCCCCTTTAAAAATATATTCTATTTCTAGTTTGATCATAGTTTTATAACATGGGAGAAGTTTCAAGAAAGAATAATAGGATAACATGAATAGGGAAAGAAATAGTTAATGGAAAATAACGGTTAATTCCAATGGCTTGAAGCCATTGAATGCGATGGAGAAAATTTAAGTTGCAATTTATTTTCGTTATGCCTTACTTTTATATATTTATGTTTCCTGCACTTCATTGTTACACACACTTTTTTATTTTACAAACTAACATAAGCGTGAAAATAGTTTTTTTTTCCCCCATCTTAAAACGATTTAGTTTTATAACAGGAATTTTAATATTTTGCTCTAGTTATATAACTCAAGTTAAGACCTATTTAGATTGGAAGGAGTTTTTAAATTTTTTTTATCATCACATCTTACTACTCGTCCAGGTTATACGCGTATATAATAATTACTCCTATGGGGTAGGGATGAAGAAGGAAGCATTTTAGAGGTACCGTAATATACCCGCATGTGTATGGATAGTGGTAAGCCATTTAGGGAAAACCACCTTCAATAGTCCTGGCCGGGATTCGAATGCAGATCTCCCCGTCATCAGCAAGCCAGTCCAACACGAGACTGACGCCTTGAACTATTCGGCCACAGAAGCAAGTATTGAATGACAATCCAGGGGGCAAAGATGAGAAGGGAAGTTTAGTGGAAATGCGACTACATTTAGCAGAGAGAAAAGAGGGAATAAGATAAGAAACTAAACTTAAAATGACAGTGCGGACAAACGAGAATTAACCCCAACCCCCTGAGAACGACGAGTATACAAGTCTGACTCCTTAGACCACTATGCCATCAGTGAGGATGGGCCCACAGCTTTGAAACATTCTCTGTGACGTTACAGACACGATAAAAAAATAATTTGACATGTTCTTTTTTTAATCGTACTTTTTTTTTTTTAATTTATCTTGACAGGTTTTCGTCTTTCATTCGCTTAATTGCTTCTTTTGTGTTGATTTATTTTCTGTAGTCATCCCCAGAGAGAGAGTAAAAATCTTGACAATAAAGACTGAGCGTCTTTGACATTTTACAACTTTCAACGCTTACAGCGCAGCAGAGTTCCATGCACTGAAGAGTTTGTTGAGTACGTAGGTCATATACTTTCACAACATCTATCTATTCACGTGGACCTCAGCGTGTGTTGTATTATCGCATGAATTAGTTCCTCGGCAGGGACGTTCTCTTCAATTCCGTGGTAAAAAAAAAAACACACAACAAAAAATGTGTTTAATGTACCAAAAATGAGATATATAGTTGATTTCTGGGAGAAAGAAACTTTTTAAAAATTAATGGTACGGCGCACCGCACAGACTTTCTCCCGCTTTTATCTTAAAATAGACATTTACTCAAAACTCGTAAGATTTGTTAAAATAAATAATAGCTCTATACATTGTTGTAGAAACATTACACCAAAGATCATATATGAAATAATATACACTGTTACTTACTCTCTGACATTAGGATCTGGGAACACTGTTGCAGGAAAATTGAGAAAAAAGAAACATCTTTGTCCACCAAAGAGCACAAGAATAAAATTAATTTTCAAAGACCTGAATTAAAAAGTATATCTATTTGATTATAGCTCAGAAACTATTGGTTTTATAAAAGTATATTTATAATAAAAATTTTTTATCTTTAGTAGTACTATAACTTTACAATGACAAGTTATTTCGTATCGCAAATAGTTGCGGAGAAATGATGAAAATAAGAAAATGTCCTCCTTGTAAAGTAGCCTCAAAGTTATTTTAATGAGAAAATGAAAATTGCCCTCTTGTTTATAATGATAAGGAGTCTTTTTGCTCTTAAACTACCCTTAAATTTAGGGTTAGATATATAATTCCAAAAACCCCTCGGGAGGGGACCTTATGAAACACCAGATATCAAGTTATAGCCCAATTGGTAAATTAGTTTCGGCTCTAGCCTGAGGTACAGACAGTCAGAATTGCGAAAACAAGTTTTTTGGTTTAAGGAGGTCATAAAACGTCGACATTCATCAAAATCTTGAGTTCGGTTTTTTTGACAATCACAATACTTTCCCTCCGAGGTGTAGAGAGAGAAAGTAAAAATCAGTTTTTTTATAAGTTAAACAGCCTACCTATTTGTATTTTAACTTTTCTATAGTCATTATAATCACTTTAAAAAGTATATATCAAGCTATAACCTAAACAAGTATCGGGACCCCCACCTGAAACACGCCGTGACCCACAGTTTGAGAACCAGTGAGGAGAGAAGCGAAGGGTCATAACGATCAAATTAGTAATAGTATTCTCTTCATTACCAAGTTCTGCCACACAAATTAATACATTCACCCTCTTCTTCCTTCTTGTTGTTGGTAGCCATTACGAAAGGAATCAGACCATATGTAACTGGTTGAGAAAAAAGTAAGTCGAGTCATCAGAAGAGTAACCAGAGCAAAGCAATACGGTTTTGCTACTAAGATGATTTACAAACGCTCTCTTTCAATCATAAATAAAATTCATTGAATATTTATGAAAAGTGATCTCTCTTATTTNCCGAGATGCACATTAACTTAATTTCGTATTTCAGTTTTCTCTTCACACTTAATTAAATCCGTGCTCCCGATTCCTAAATTTAAAGTTAATGTTTGGAAATTCTGTACTCATTACTGAACAAAACGATATAAGCACAAAGGACAGTTCAATTTTCATAGGAAGGGGCCTTATATGACAGCTATAAAGGCTACTAGATCTACTTTCACGTATTCATACGTCAAGTCATGTGAACTTCAGCTGTCAGTTTTGATAGATATTATCAATACGTATAAAATAACACTCATATATAGTGAAATATTGACAATGTTGAACGAAATAAAATGTTTGTATTTCATAAAAGACCCTTTCCATGAGAATTGGACTGAAATTTACAGTCATATTGGTCTTTAATTTGTTTACAAGACTACTTTAATTTAAAATGAGCAATTAGAAAGTACGCGCGTATGATTTAGAAAGGTCTTAGCTATGATAAAATAGTTTTTCATCTCAAAAAGATTTTTTTTGTTGCTATTATCGTTGAGAATTCGATAATAACCTTTCAGGACAGTCGAATTATCCACAGATGACACAGGATCTAGTGTTTCCTGAATCGCACGTCAATCCAAATCAAGAGTTTTCTGTCGGTTTCAAGGAAAGAAACTCGTGGTTATCCCTTCACCCCCACCCCCTCTATTATTGGTACATTTAGAGTTCACTTTCCAAAAACAGGGAGACCATCTCTGTGGCCTAGTGGCCTTGATTACAGATCCAGAGATCCAGGGTTCGATTCCCGGCGATTCTAGATGTTCTCTGAAACAGTGGGTCTGGAACGGTGTCCAACTCAGCCTCGTCAGGACAAATGAGGAGCTATTTGAATAAAAAAAAAGAAAAGTAGCTGCACCGTTCTAGAAAACTGAGATTAATGGCCTGAGGGTTCGTTGTGATGACCACATGTCACCACAAATGTTGGTACTATTCTCAATAACATGCGGCGGCCTCTCGCTCGGTTTAGCTCGCTTGCGAGCTCTGACGCCATGGATTCTTTTTTTTACTTCCCACTACTTTCGTCTAAATTTCGCTATTTCACCATCCACGCCTAAGCTCTTAAGTCAGTACAGACCACTCAAAGCAACACACGATGAGCAGAGTGAATTTTAAAAGACTTGATTATAATTATGTTGGACTGAGGATCGATAAGCCAATTCAACCGGTTGGTATTCCAAATACGTTCAGTCACGATGGGCTTTTTAAGACTCTCTCTACACGAATATGGGTACACTTCTTCTAAACTGACTTCCTCATACTGACCTTTCGATTAAGCCGCTACAAGCTATGGTGTTAAGCTTTCAAATTTAATTTAACAGCGGGTTTAGAACTCTGATATATTTAAAATGTAGTCCTAAATGTTTAATTTAACCTCACGTCCGGGCACGCATTTAACTACACTAATGGGGCAGGGAGGGAAAAGGTAAAACTCAGAGGAAGTGTACACGAATTTGCGAGGAAGGAGCGTGGGAAACTATCCAGGTGTGAAAACACTCTCAATACATCCGACCAGGATTCGAACCCCTGACCTTCCCATCACCAAGCGAACCATATTAAACGAGATTGACGCTTACTCAGTTTCCCTGCAGATGAGAGTTTAAGATTAATTAGAATATGACTTAAGGTGGCGTGTGTCGTTTTCTGGAACTATTTCTTCATTATATCTAAGCTTATACTCCACTTTGCCTTTCGCCAACAGCCGCCCTTTGAAATGTTAGTAAGAAAGAAAACTACGAAACTTCTTATCTCAAGATAAAGAGGAAAGCTCGCTCATGGGTTTCAAATATCAACATTTTCTTCTGTGAGACTATCAAGATATTACTGTATTTGTTAAAGAAAGGCTAAATCTGGAGCTCTTTTTCATCAAGTTTTATTTTATAGTTCTACAAATATGATTAAAAAGTCGTTGAAAATGAGCTAATGTCATATCTTCATACTTTTTTTTTTCTCTAAATAAAACTCCAACCATGCGGTTATTATGAGGAAAAAAGACCTGTTGGAAGCTTTAGACTTTATGTTGGCGTGAACTATGATCTCAAATAACGCATCGTAGAATTAAATATACTTGCCCAGCAATAATGGAATACACTTAAGTTGCGATTATCCGGCCTAAAGTGGCGGCATTAAGGGCCGGATAATACGGAATACGAGTGTAAATAATTTTCAGTATGGGTTTGCCTACTATTTTTATTCTTCACAGAACATTCAACTTTGTTTTAATAGAATTTGCCCATTTTCTGATTACGATGTAAAATAGTAATACAGTAATTGTATGGCGGCAGTAAAAATTAAACGGGAAATAAGTTAAAATCTTTACTATACTTTATTTTGGAAATGAAACTTCTACTAAGCAAGTGAAAATAGAATGTCAAATGGATTACAATATACATTCAGTAAATGTTATGTACAAGTTTATTTTAAAATGCACTTGTTAACACTGAGAGCCGGGTTGGCTAGTCACGACTTTATAGAGTACAAACAGAATCAATCGCAGTTGGCGATAGTGGAGATCTATTTTTCAAATTAGCCATGTATGAGTCTTAAAGAAATATCACAATTCAGTGGCTATCTTCCTTTAGTGATGACACGTTTATTTTAAAGTCTTATTTATATCTAAGATGTTTTGAATGGAACAAAGAAAACGGTATCAAACAAGGCGCATTGATATTATTTGTAGAGGCACGAACGTTATAGCATCGCAGCCAGTTAGATTAGTACAGTTATAGCCATGAAAAGCAGCAAATTTGTTGGGAGAGGATTGCTCAGTTTTTTCTCAGCCACTTTTTTTTTTACAATCGGGACTGTAGGATTATTACATTTAGAATAAAAATCGCTTCGGAGTCAAAGGGTCTAAGGAGTCAGTCTCGCAAAGACTGTACTGCCACGATAAGAATACAGGGGCTCATCATACCCCAGTTAGGTTTACTGAGAGGGATTTTTCTTGTATTGTTTTTCCTCTCTCTCTCCATGTAAATGCAGGTACACCACCTCTAAATTCAACCTTCCTCATCCCTAACACATTAGGGTAATTATATCGGTCAAAAGTACGTCCACCTAATGATATAATGGTTCCGGGTTCGATTCCTGATTTGGCCGGATATGTAACATTGGTTTAATGCCGACCCAAGGAGTGGATGCTGCGTATCTTCTAATATTTTGTTAGTGTGTAAGTCATATGTTTGTAAAATAATTTGGTTCAAAAGCATGAGATAAATATCCATAGTACTGATAATAAATTTGAGGCCACGCAGTTTTCAAACGAAATAAATCCACTTCAAAGCGAATAGAGATGACGCTAACGAGAGTAAATTATTAATTACAGCTAATGAAGGGAGAGCTGGGCTGCGCGACTGGCGTCATCAGATATTAGCATCGCTGGTGAAGGGGAGAGAAAGGACGGTGGGGGGAGGGGGAGAAGAAAAACTGAAAAACTCGGAACCATTTAGCGCCAAAACGACCGGCGCAGGAGACGAGCTACGGCAGCCCCTGATAAATGTTCTTTAGACTTCACTGCAACACAGACAGGAGGGAACGTCTTTTTATACACCCGTGGGCAGTAGAGGTTGACCTGTTGGAAGAGCTTATTTTTTTTTTTTTAGCATCGCGGGTTTACTGTCTGTACCCTTAGGGTTGTAAGCATATCAATAATGTATCAATCACGCTAATGTGTGAATTTATAAGAAATGTACCCGCATCTGTATGGAGGAAGAGTGAAAAACCACCTTAAGTACACCCTAAGAAAATTCTGAACCCCGATATCCCAGTCCAATCTGTTGTGAGAATTACGCTTTAGAACATTAGACAGTCGAAACGAGTTAAAAACGTAATTTTCATTTAATTTTTACATTTATTTGAGGTATTTAAGGTGCACTTTCTGAACCGACTCATTATATCAGCAATACACGACTTATTAAAAGTTAAATCTAGAACAAACACAACACCCAACCCCCGGCCGTTAATTCATCAGTGTGTAGGGGGAAACCCCTCATTTCACCAATGATGAATTTTTCAGTCATACCAGGAATCGAACCAGGGATCCTTAGCTCAGTAGACAGACACGCTACCGACTAACCTCAATCTCCCCTTCATCGGCCGTCTAGTCTACTGCGAGAGTAGCGGGTTAGACCATGCGACCACCGAAGCGGGTTTGAACGATCTTGGCCAAGGCTGACTCTATTTATTGCTATATTATGTGAACTATTATTTTCAAACACAAAATCTTAACTTTGTTCAGCACACAACACTCAACTCCCTAGCAATTATTTTTATATATAATTATATATATCGAGTAAGGCGAACAATTGGCACATTCTGAAACTGTGAGTCAGTAAATTTTCATTTTGATTTGTAGGGCGGTTTATTAGATACAAAATAATATAAAAAAACATTGATTATTTTAAGTAACGTTATATACTATAATAGAGCTGTCTTTCATCCATACATTTGAGAATTATCAACTTAAATATTTTGGCAACTGAGAAAACGGATAATAAATTAATTGAAAGATTAAAGTCAAATGTACTAACAAAGCTTGGCTTCAGAATAGTCCATATGCACCAATATCAAATTGACCTAGACACCATCAGAGATCGAACCAGGGAATCCATAGGAACTGTAAGAATAGTTTTATCCCCTAAGCCACCCAGATTAACGTTTATCCATAAATTATCATTTTCTGAACATTCAAAGTGTATATATGCTTTTCACCATTGTGTATGAATTTAATCTTTTAAGCTTTTACAAGGAAAGTTTTTAAGCCACGATCGAAACTCTTGGAAGTTTCAACAATGTTGATTGTTTATTCCACGCGATCACTGTTTACACAGCGTGTGTTAATCCTAGTAGTGCCGGGCTCACTCGGAGCATATAGATTGGAGAGGAACTGAGTATATTATAATTAATATGAAGCAGGATACTTTTGGAGGCTCTAGACTGGAGAGGAACTGAGTAGTTTATAATTAATATGAAGCAGGATACTTTTGGAGGCTCTAGACTGAACTACTTTTATGGTTTTATGACATTTGGGGTCGCTTTGATGACGAATAACTTTGATACTTAATTAAATTCTAATGAAAATATTAATAGAAAGGGAAGGGAAGAAGGATAATATATTATTGCACACATTTAATAAGGGGAGTAAGAAGGTCCTCCACCTATTTTTAATTTATCTATCTTTCCACCTCCCTGTTATTTTGGCATTATTATTATTATTATTATTATTATGTCGCCGCGTTTTACTACCTGTTCAGGTTAAACGCATCGATGATAATTACTCTCATGGGGTAAGAGATGAGGAAGGAATAATTTTTGAGGTAATCGACCCGCACTTGCGTGAGAGGAGAGTGGGAAACCACTTAGGTAAAAAAAAAAAAACTCCCTCAATATACCTGACTGGGATTCGAACCTTGATCTCCCCGTCATCAGCAGGCCAACCATTATTACCATTTTGCGTCACGAAGGGGTGTGGTGTATCCATATTGTATAGAATACCAACTAGGGCGCGTGAAACTCTTGTGCCGGCCTCTGCCCCGGATTATCGACTGTCATAGACCCGGTTGAAGGGGAGTGAGGCAAGTTCTCACCAAGTCGCGTCTTCGTGAAACGTTAATTGATAGCATGTCTCTCTAACACACACACACACACACACAGGTAACTCTGGCTTGTAACACAATAGAGCAGGGTTATATCACCGGTGTGTAACCGTTACCTCCCCTGACCCAAGTTCAGTCGAACCCCAGACAGATCACTTTCACCGTCAGATCGCTCCAGGGAGTATTTGTATCAGGTGAGGTCCATCTGACCTCACCCGTGGGCATGCTCGTTTATCATATTTATCACTTTCCCCTTCGCGTCTCGGTACCCGTTCGGGCTGTATGCGTACGTTAATTAAACTATAGGGTTGAGGAAAATGACATTTTAGAATAAATGTACCTGGATTTGCCTGTAGGGAGAGTGTTAAAACCATTTTAAACACCACTCTCAGTTACACCCCGGCCAAGAGTATAAACCTCTTATACTAAATGAGCCTTATATTTAGACCACGTGTCCACTGGCGCAAGAATGTTCGTGTTCGAAAAGTCGGATGATATTAATTATTAGTTGTAGAAATTAAAGAATAAAATACAGTAGATTAATTTCTAAACCTATTAATAAGTTATCCTAATCAAGAGTTTTATTAAATAAATATAAAAGTTCCTCTTAAAATGTTAATTAAAAATATATTTTTATAAGGTTTATCAATTGCATCAAAAAAATTAATTCCAAATATAGGGTATGAACCTATTAGATTAATTTAGTTTATTTTTCTATATTTTAATGTATTAAACACTATAATTTTTTATTTCCTTTGAGAGACTTTGGTTCAAATCCCGGTGAATTAGTTAGAAATATAAGTATATGCGTCATGCGAACGAAGGTGAGACGCCGGGGTGTTTGGGGTTAAGTGTAGTCCCAGGTGCTAAAATCCCTATGATTGTGCAGTATATACAAACAAACATAATAATACTATAATACACACTCAGAAAATTGTGATTACTATCCATCTCTTTAATACAAATACCCAATATTGAGTTTTTTTACTGGTCAAAATCTACAAATGAGGACTTTGATAGCAATGCGATGACCTTAAGATGTGCAACCGCTAGTAAAATTTAAAAATTTTAAAATGGAGGTAGAAATTTTCTATTTATCTTTTCTCTTTAATATGAAAGTATCGACCCTTATTGACCAATATCAACCTTTTTCATTGGTCAAAATTCACAAATGAGGATTTTAATAACAATGCGATGACCTCAAGATGTGTAACTGCCAATAAAACTTCAAAAGCTTTAACTGGAAGTCAAAATATTTTGTATGAAAGTGTCGAACATTTTTGACCCATTGACCTTTTCTATTAGTCAAAATTTACAAATGAGGGTTTTAATAGAAATGCGATGACTCGAAGATGTGCAACCATTAATAAAATTTAAACTTTTTTCCAACCCGGGAGTCATTTTTAATTTTTGCAACCAAAAATAAAAATTTTCAAAAAATTAAATTACATTTTTTTGCTGGAAACCGAAAAAGGGTTTAGGTAATTGTAGCGCAATTTGCTAGTTTACTTTATTGCAGTGTAAATTTATTACATTCACATGAGCATACACAATCTCAACAACAAACTTTTCCTTTTAATGCAAAAAATAATGGTAACTTCATGAAGAAAAGTGAAATAACTTCTAAGTGTGTAACTTCAAAGCGAGCTTTAGTAACTGTTCAAAAGTAAAATGTCAATGAAAAGGGTGCTTCTGTTTTGCTTGAATAAGAAGTTGAAATTGTAGCGTAGTCTTCAACAGTGCAGCACGCATGTCATCTTTGACATTCAATCTATTTTTGTTTTATTGGTTTGATAGCACCAAGTGATGAAAACCCTCCCTGTTGAAGAAATTGGAAACTTTGTAATTGAATCCAAGCTTTGATCTACAATTTGTAATTTTTTTGTCTTCGGTTTACGGACCCCCTGAAGCCTATTCACGGACCCCTTAGGGGTCCCTCTACCCCAGTTTAAGAATCCCTGTTCTAGAGGAACGCTGGCGAATTTACTTAAAATTCACCCTCATATTATTCTTAGGCTAGATATTTTAATTTGCTAATAGCTCGTTCTGATGTTTTAATGTATATGAAAGAGTAATTAGAGAGAGGGGTTTTCTTACCAATGAAAATACGAATGTATAGGAAATATCAGAAGATGTTAAGGACCTAAATAAACAATAATGGCTTACAAGTTATGTTTTTTCATCACAACCGTATTTACGGTTCTGTTGCCCTATGGTTCAATATATTATAGTCCGTCTATATTTGTTTTTCTCTTACTTAAACATTCATACCACTCGAATCCGTATATAAAATAATCAACCTGCCAGGTTCTGTATACCTTGGTTCTCTCATAATTCAAAGATTCAACCTACTGGGGTCTATATATCTTAATTCAAGGATTCAACCGACTGTGATCTGTATATCATGGTTCTCTTATAATTAAATGATTTAACCTACTGAAATCTGTATACCACGATTTTCTCAAAACTCAAGACTAAATATGCTCAGATATGCTTTCTTTGTTTGTCTTGTAGTTCATATATCCAACTAATGTGGTGTGTATATTGTGGTTCTCTAGTAATTAAAATACTGTATTTTACTAACCGGGATCTTTATATCTTTGTTATGTCTTAATTCAAAGATTCAACCTACTGTGGTATGTATACCTTGGTTCTTTCGTAATTCAAAGATTCAAGCTATTGTGATCTCTATACCTTGGTTTTCTCGTAATTAGAATATGCTACCTATTTAGATCTCTATACCTTAGCTCCCTCGTATTTCAAAGATTCAACCTCACAGAGTCTGTTTACCTTGGTTCTGTAGAGACTAGAACCGGATGATTAGCTGTAGTTGAATGAATTAATACCCGGTGATTGAAAAGAAGAAAGTCTTTATGACTATCGGCTAATAACGGTCTGGAGTCATGAGTCTGTCACAACTGAAGTTGAGGCTATTTCTACTACTAATAAAATACGGAGTTGAATGGAGAGCGAGATATTTCTCGATCGAAAAACAGCGTCAATGTAAGGCTCGCATAAAGAACTTCACTTGTTTCAGGTAGTTTTGTTTTTTTTCGGCATAAGAGGTTTATATTCCATTACGGCCAGGATGTTTCAATTGCAAATAGACCCTGTATGAATTAAAAAAATACTCAACTTGTTGGTTGTTTTCTGGTGGTAAATTTCCTGGGTGATTAAACACCAATCAAGGAGTCAATTCTAGAACTAATTACAGTCCCTACTGTGTATATTAATGAACACGTTTGACATAAGAAGTAGGAATTAAAAAAAAAAGATTCAATTTGCATTACTACCCGCTCCGGTGGTTGAATGGTCTTAACTAAGGCGTCACTCTCGCAATAAACTGGATTGTCGATGACAGGGAGATCGGAGTTCAAATCCCGGTCTCGGTAGTACTGAGGCTGTTTGTTTCCTAAATGGTTGTCCCCTATCCCTCCGCGTAAATTAGGGAACACTCCACGAAAATGTGTATACATTTCCTCTGAATTCAACCTTACTCATACCTAATACATTAGCGTTAGTTAGTAGGTATGCGTATAACCTGAACGGGTTGTAAAACGTGGCTAAAAATATTAAAAAACATCATCGATTCAGTTTGTCTCGCGGCGTACCAATAGATAGAAGAGAAAAGAGCTAAAGTCTGGGTGGTTTTTTTTGTTTGTTTTTTCTGTTGTTTTTTTTCTGTTTGTCGGTCGATGCACGGTGCGCGCACTCTACATCGGCCACGTATTTATCGCCGCGGGGGGAGGGGGAGGGTCTCATTTAATTTTTGACCTGGGTCGACGATCACTGTATAGAGGTATTTCCTGGTCACGTGATGTAACTCTCGACTGCACGGGAGTGTGTTACGGCGTCGCCGCTAGGTTCGTTGATTGATTATTTCGCTTTTGTTGATTGATAATTAATTGCGACATGCCATCTGTGGGAGAGGGGGTCAGGGGGTGAAGGGTACTTTTCCTATATTGATATCACTGCTAATATGATATTGATCACTTCTATTTATTGATGTGGTGAGACTATGCAGGGTCTGGTGTTGTTTTATTGGTGAGCCTTTAAGGGCGTGCATCACATGACAATCAACTCCGTGATACAGTCCGCTAGAGATGGTAGATTTACACCAACACTATTGCTCCGGTTTTCTGGGGGAATAAAGGTGGTCGGGATTCGAATCCCTGCCGGGTGTACTAAGGTTGATTGTTTTCCCAAATATGTTTTCAATCCTCCCTCCACCTAAGTGCGGGTACACTTCTTCTAAATTTACCTTCCTTATCCCTACCCTATTATTGTAAATATGTGAGTAGTAGCTACAGTTCAATTTTCTTAGGAAGAACCTTAACTGACAGCTAGAAATTAGATCTACTTTAATTTATCCATACGTCAAGTCATGTGATCTGCAGCTGCCACGTTTGATAGATCTTATCGATACCTATAAAAGAACACTTATAATAATATGACAAATGCTATCAATGTTGAGGGGAAAAAACATATTTTTACTATCCGAAGGTATTAAAGATGGACTGAATAGAACTAGCTCAAGATAGTGATAGGGTGTAATGAAGTGGACTGGATAGAACTATCTCAAGATAGTGATAGGGTGTAATGAATTGGACTGAATAGAACTAGCTCAAGATAGTGATAGGGTGTAATGAAGTGGACTGAATATAACTAGCTCAAGATAGTGATAGGGTGTAATGAAGTGGACTGGATAGAACTAGCTCAAGATAGTGATAGGGTGTAATGAAGTGGACTGGATATAACTAGCTCAAGATAGAGATAGGGTGTAATGAAGTGGACTGAATATAACTAGCTCAAGATAGTGATAGGGTGTAATGAAGTGGACTGGATATAACTAGCTCAAGATAGTTGGGGTACTTTTTTTAGTGCGGCAATGAACTTTTGAGCTCCCAATAGCACAGAGTGAGCACGTAAGTAAAATGCCCTTCTTACGAAAACTGGAATCTTGAACAAAACAGGTGTTTTTTAGTCCTCGGCGGGTGAGAACCGGGTGCCGTTCATTTCCTCCAGGAAGCCATTGTTCGCTTGTTCTATTCCGTCTCCGTCGAGTACATGAGAACGAGGCTAGTAAAGGCCCATTATTACTACACTTTCTTCTAACTCTGCCTCGCGTTGTTTTGTAGGTTCTAATGTTACATTAATATCGTTGCGTGAAAACTAGGCCCAAGCCAATTAGCGGGGACCTTCCTTATTTCACACGCTCACGCACACACGCGCCCATTTACCCGCTCGTATGTAGGGTATAATCAGGGGCGAAACTTTCCTCGTTGTTTAACCTCCCTAACCGCTCGTCCGTAAGGGCAGAACTGTTCTTTCTACTCTCAATCCAATCTACTGCAGTCTTGACCACAAGTGCTAGTTTTTAAATTAGAGAAAGAAAGGTGGAATAACCCGATAGTTACATGGGTAATCAAATTAAGAACGTTGCCTACCTATGACGTCACAGAAGTTAAAGACAGGATTCCCCATGTTAGTGAATTTACGTTTTACTCAGCGAGTTTTAAAGACATAACGTTGAAACAAAAATAATAAATTTTTAAATAATTCTAAAAATAGTCCTACAGTGTCACAAAATTATTATTTTTATCTGTAAGTAGTTTTTTTTGTAAACGTATTTTCTATAACTCCTTTAAAACTTAGATTATTTGGCTTGGTCACGAAAATGTCCTGTAGGAATCTTCCTGCGAGGATGTAGATTAAAAAAAAGTCCATGGTAGCATTTGTTTATCTAGAATAAGAAACGAGAGAAAGGTAGAATTCAAAAACAAATAATTGTTTTCAAGGCGCAAATATTAAAGTGACTGTGTAAACTCGTCAGAGGAAAAGGGGAAGAGTTATCAGGTCATAGACAAGAGTCCTCCCAGGGTGAACTACTCATTTTCTTACCTCTCTTTCTATTTTTTTACATTGGCGTCTAAGTGTGATAGCGCGTAGACTGCTTAGGTGCGTTAAGTTAAGATGCAACCCGCTTCGCAAAATGGCTTCGAAATCTCCAAGTAGGCAACGTCGTTAATATTAAAATGTTGGTTACTAAATTGTATTTGGAACCTGGTGTGGTGTAGGTGGTGTACTCGACTCTGACCCAGGAGACTGGGATTCGATCCCCGATAGAGTGCATATTGGTGGTTGTAATTAACATAGTGCGTCATCCCATCCTTCTCCCCAGACAAATGTTGGTGTGTTTTATTTAAAATTCAACCTCCTCTTTTAGATAATTTAAAACACGCTTCAGTGGCCGAATGGTCTAAACTCTAAACCGTCACTTTCATATTAGACTGGACTGCTGATGATTGGGAGATCGGTGTTCGAATCCCGGTTGGGTCTGCTGAGGGTGGTTTTTTTCCCTAAATTTATTCCCACTTTCCTTCTACGCAGATGCAGGTATACTACCTCTAAAATGCTCCCTTTCTCATCCCTACCTTATTAGAGTCTTAATTATATATATGCGCATAACCTGAACAGGTAGTAAGACGCGGTGTTGAAAAAATAGATCATTTAAGTCGCCAATAACATAACCGAAGCAACATTAATTGTTACTGACTGTACACGACGAGTCGTCATGCTGCAACAGTTTTGTAACGTGTTTGTATGCGAACTTTGATTTTTGAACAATGGACTCTCTCAGAACCTACCTCATGTCTCTGTTCCTCCCACCCCCACCCCTCTCCATCAAACTCATGTTTCATACTTGACAAACAAACAAATAGTTCAGCATTACTAGTATTACTTAACAAAACGCACTTAGTAAATTGAGAAGAGGGGAAGAGAGTGGGAGGTGGGTGTTTGTAAAAAAAAAAAAAGTTGTTGAAGGACGCATTTCACACTCAAAAACATCTGAGACATAAATTGCAACACGTTGAGGTGTTATTCAATTTGTATCTTGCGAGGAAAAAAACAAGGTATGGTGGAGGATTTACACAAGCTCAGCTCTGCATTTTTAAAGTTTTTGAAAACAAAAAAAAAAGTTTGCTCAACATAAATTTAATATTTCCCCAGTGGTTACGTCTAGCTTAATTTTCTGTGCACAGTAATATCAACGGTTCTCGAATATTTGTCGCGATGCCTATATTTATCGAATCGGAATCTTAAATTTTCTTTCGAGTATCGAATACAAATTCGAGTCCTCGAACTTTATTAAAATGAAAAATTTTAGTTAAAGGAAAAATATTTAAGCTTTAATATTAAACAAAAGATATCATCACATAAGCTGCAAAGCATTGATACTCTGAAAAGCTACCACACCACGTCATAGTATCACTCATATTATTATGTAACCGGCGAGATCTTAAATAATTATTACACATGCCAATCAATTCTGTGATACATTCGGCTCGAAATCTTACATTTACACCAACACTATTAAACGTGGATCATTTATGATTAAACATTAATGGAGATAAAGAGTTAATAGAAGTTTCTAATACTGAACATTGTGAAATATTAAATTATATTGGGATGAAAGCTGTATTGAAAAGGCCGTTTTTGACCACTTTAGAATTACTTCACAGCTAATCATTATCCACCAATCTTCATTCTGCCATAATAGGGACATACTGTAGTTATTAACAAGAAACTTTATTGCTTTGTCCCCCATCGTCACCGCGGAAAATGTCGAGTAATCATTCAAATACGAATGCACTGCACACATTTCTGACATATCGTAGGTGTTTTCTTTT
>CABFWB010001924.1:55592-71667 GCA_902151455.1 Timema bartmani | reverse complement strand
AAAAAAAAGAAAGATGACATCTCATCAAAATCGGGCCCTCGTTATAACGGTTGTAAAATAAACAATGTCCTTCCTATCTAAATCGGACTGTGCTGTATGTTGGAACAGGTTGGGATTACTTCGATGTAATCGATTGTTTAATATGACGTGGCTAGCTCGACTTATGTACGAGACGGACGGAACAACAGCCAATTATCATAGATTTAGGAATCCAGCGGGTTGAAACATTGACGTCTGTGGTCCGCGAAAGACCAATCATTAGAAAAACCAATTTGCTAGATTAACAATTACATGATTTCTTTCGAGCAAGTCATGTCGGGGGACTCGAAAACCGGTTATCGAAACTGGCGTGCAGATCGACCGCGTTGCCCTGCAGGTCAAAAATACACAATAAGAGAAATGTAGGTACATAAAAAAAATAATTAAAGATTGTATGAGCGTTTGATTATGAGCTTGTATGCAATTATTTTACTTTTGTTTTTAATATATACGTATTTTAAAGGGTGAAATAAAATAGAACGTGAGATTAGGTCAGTGTTTTTGTAGTTTTTATATAAAACTGGCCAAAATAAATAAAATATTGCTCCAGTATAAACATAGAGTTTAATTTTCCTCACATGGTGATATCAACAGTTGTTAAATATCTGTCAAGTATGTCCTGTAATTTAGTGACAACTTTTTCTCTTCATTTAAAAAGTTTCTCGTATAATGCCGCCATGCTCATGACAGATATTAAACAGCTGTTGATATCACCATGTGAAGAAAATTAAACTCTACGTTTATACTGGAGCAATATTTGATTTATTTTTGCCAAAAAACAATTTTTTTCTCTCTTAAAAAGTGAAAACTCGTGGGTTTCACTCGGGTATTCTGCCATCCCAACACAAGGGGGCCACCTCGTTAAGCGAGAAATTGCCGCGCAGACGTTCAGCTCTAACGCAACATTTATACTACGATGCATTATTTCAAAATATAGTTCACGACAAAAGATTCCTACAACCCTATAGATTCTTTAACAGCCCAATGGTTTGAGTTTTATTAATAGAAAACAAATGTGTGAAAATGTGACGTTTTCAACTACTTTATGATCATATTTGTGGAGCTATGAAACTAGGCTTGATGAAAAAGGACTCTAGATCTAGCCTTTTTTTTGATAGGCACAACAGAAAATGTTAATATATTTGAGAACTAGCAGCGAGATTTCCTTTTTACCTTGAGATAAGAAGTTTCGTGGTTTTATTTCCCCTCTTTCTATAAGACATGGCAAAGGGTGGATGTATGTGAAGGGCGAAAGGGAGTATAAGCTTGGACAGAATAGAGAAGTGGGTCTATAAAAGGCACATAACATTATATTTTAAGACGTGTGGCCTGACAGCGATTGATAGTTTCTCGCTGACCGAGGCGACCGCCTTAACACAAGGGTTATTTAATAGTAAAAAATTGCATCTTATCTTACTACCTATCCGGGCTGACATTTATTTAGAGGTAAGGATAAGGAAGGTATAATTTAGAGGAGACGTATGATGCATATGCGTGGAGCTAAAGTGGAAAACTATTTAGGAAAAAAAACAAACTATCTTTAGTACCTTCAATCGGGATTTGAAGTCCACTCGCCAAGCCATTGAAAAATCAGTCTATTTGACGAGCTAGACATTTATTCGGATGCCCATCGATGCGGGTAATAGATTTACTTTTGTAACAAAGATAAATATGAGGAAATTAACCCGCATCAGCGTGTATAGGGGAAGAGAAAACAAGGGAGATAATTACGTGTGTTAACACACGCACAACAATATCACAGTTCTTGATATTATTTTCAGTTTAAGTCTACGCGTCCCATTACCAGGGCTGTCACTATTTTCTTACTACCAAATCCTCTGTATTTTACAGGCAGCTTATATTGAAGAAAAGAGTAATAAAATATTATTTTTCATCAAACTAAGTGTGAAGTCATGTGACATGTTTAAAACAGGATGATTTAAGATTGACGGGGAAATACATCTTCTGTCACTTCACAACCCATATTTAAGGGGCAGTAAGGAATGTTTGAATCAGCGTGCTTAATTCTTCATTTCACTTTTTCGTCCATCCAAAGACCTACTAACTTAATCTTTCAGTTAAATGTTCTTAACAAATATTCCAGTATTTTTAATAGACTTTACAAAATTCCCTTTTTTTTTCTGAATTTTTCTAAATACAAAACACTCTCTTTTCCCGGTTTTCCAAGCCCTGTGCACATTTGTGCTAATCGCAACTTGCCTCGGATCATAGGATAAGGATGAATTGTAAGAAAATGCACCACCCTGTAGCCCAGTTAAGATTAGTATTGGACTTCAGCCTCCCATATTTGTGACGGTAAATGTAAACCAATGCAATGACCCTATCACTTTCTGTACAGAGTAGAATGATTATTGTAATAATGGTAATTGATTTTAGTAATAGTGAATATTTTAATTTCATAATAAATCTGGCACTATTTATTTCCACGAATATGCGAATCAAATAATTGACTTGAGAAGAATAGGTGAACCGACATGGGTGACAAATGAAAAAGTCCTAAGAAGAGTGAGAAAGAAGAGAACAATTTTTTGATGTGATTCTTCGGGTACAAAGCAAACCGAATCGGACACATCCTCAGGATGAACTATCTTCTGCACGACGTCGGAGAAGGTTTAGGGAAAGAAGAAAATTCTGGGAGCTAAAGGAGGAGGCAGAGGACATGGCGCATTGGTGGTCTAAGTTCGCTGACAAAAGGAATGGACCTGTCGTAAGACATAACACCTAATATAATAATAATAATAATAATATAATAATAATAATAAAGTATGTAATAGATACAATTTTTAATAAGAATATATATTTTCTCTCCTCTCCTAATTTTCCAATTAAAATTATACTAAAGATATGTAAACACTAGTGAAGGGAAGGAGCAGGATGAGCAACTAGACGTACGAACTAGAAAAGGAAAGGGAACTTACCGTGACAGTAGCGCTGAGTAATCACAGATAGAGGGTGCCGATGCGCTTCTGGCCACTCAGGGTAAGTTTGTTGGGGTTATTCTTGCGGTGAACGCCAGGCTCCAGCTTGGGCGGCTTTCCGTTCTTCCCGGGCTCCCCCGGGGTACCGGCACCACCCCTCAGCTCCCACACCAGGTTGGTCAGCGACCTCGGCCTGCTGAGACGACGAGACCTTTTCTCGGGTAGCTTCGCTCCCGCCCCGGAGTCACCCGAAGTCCGCCCTCCAGAGTGGCTCGAGTCCAATGTCCCGTCCAGCTCCATCGCCTGCTGAAGATTGCTCAGGGACTTGTACCTGATATTAAATATCGGGGATCCCGCCTTGGACGCGGTTCCTGGATTGGGGACTTGACTCGGCAGCTGTTCCTTTAACGGAGAGGAGCTCTTCTGTCGGAAGAGACGCCCGCGCTGCGTGTTCCCATTTTTGATGTAAAGCTTCCCCGGCCCGACGGTCGCCTTGCCGGATTTGTCCTTGTTGCTGCCGCCAGTTGGCATGTCTTTGCTTCCGGCCGACGCCACGCGTCGCGTCCTCTTCTCTGCCTTGGAGATGACAACAGTGGCTTGTTGTAGTTTCTTGGTGGGTATTGTTTCTATGGGCGGCGGCTCGGGTTTGATATCATCGTCCGGCGAGTGGAGAAGTGCAAGATGTCCCGGGGTTGAGTTTGGAGACTGTGGAGGCGTAAGGGGAGGGTCGTGCATGGAAGGCAGGGAGGGCTGGGCATCTGTGAACGGAGATCGTATGTTCTTGGGGAGAGGTGCGAAGCCTCGGACGTAGTCGTAGATCTGGTCGATCTCATCGTAGTCGTCAGCGTGCGCGTTGGGCACACGGTTCTCGTCCCGGTGGTGGCTGTGCACGTGGTGATGGTACACGTGGTTGGCGGAATCTGAAGAGGCGCTCCTCCTAAGGAAGTATCCCGTGGTCTTGACACCACCGCTACCAGCCGTCGCCACCCTCAAGGCCTTGCTGTCACCTAGTTTGCCGTCCAGTACCTGGATACGATCTGCGACGTCTGACACGAGCCTGCCGCATTTATCCGCGAGCCTCTGAAACTCCCTCATTCCTTGTAGCTGCTCTGTGTTGCGGGTTTTCTGAAGTTTGAGCGGCGCGGCGAGGGGAAGCGCCACGACGCAACCCGCGTCCTTCTGCAGTGGTAGTGCAAATACATGCTCCTCCTCGAAGGCGGAGAGCAGCCTTAGCTCGGGCACGAAGTGGCTGGCAGACTTGAGACCACGCGGGGTTGGCCCATGAACGAGCCTCACGGTCAGAGGAAGTCTCTTACTCAAGAGGTTCTTGGCCGTGTGGACGCCGCTGATGTTGTCCTCTCTGGCTAGCGCACTGAATCTCCCCCTCTGTTCCATGCCCAACAGGACGGTGTCACCACGCGAGTCCGTGCAGCGCAGGTACCGACCCTTGGTGCCACCGCCAAGTTGCACCTCGCCGCAAGGGACGAGTGTCTCTCCCGCGGCGACCGTTCTAGCGCCATCTGCCGTTACCCCGCCGTCCTGATCAGAGCGCGCAACAATAGCCCGTAGCGGTTCGCGCACCAGACACCCGTCCTGCAGACGCCGCCTGGCCAGCTCGGCCACGCTCTCTATACAGCGGACGGACCTTCCCTCCTCGCTGAGAAGCTCAAAGTAGCCCGGGTAAGAATCCGGGATGGCAAGGCGTGGGCCAACGCCTACAACTCGCCGCCCCTCCTTCAGCTTGATGGCCTGGGCGGCGAGCTTGTGGCGACGCCCGGCGGACACCAGCAGTGCCGTGGACTGCAGGCCTGGGCTGGGAAGCGTCGGGACGCCCAGGCCACCGTACTGACCTTTGATGATTTTGACAACAGCTGGGAGCTTGTGTTTGGTGACGAACTCTCGAAGGTAGTGGCCTTCGTCAGCCCAACGGGCGGCTGCCACCACGATCTGGCCGTCTGTCGCCGCCATCCGCAGTCTCAACTATTTAGCCCCATCTGCAAGCAAACAGGACATGGGTCACTTGGGTTCCTATAAGACACAGACGTGAATGCACAACGTAACACATGGAATGAACTTTGTTAGTATTCACTCAACCTCCAAAAAGGTTCCTCTGTCAAGTTCTTATAAATTATTGTTACTCAACCTTTTTACCTGGGTATTTAAAGTACACTTTTTGAGCCCACTGGTTATGTCAGCACACGACTTACAAACTAACTTAATTCTAGAATTTACGTAGCATCTGGTTCCTCTGCCGTTATTTCATCACGGTGAGAGTTAAGGTGGGGATGTAGGAGACGCGAGAAAAGGTAAGTGTTTTTGCAGTTTTTACAGCGAAACAATTTTTTGGCCAAAATAAAAAAATATTGCCTCAGTAGAAACATACAGTTTAATTTTCTTCACAAGGTGATATCAACAGTAATTGTTGAATATCTGCTATAGGTATATTAACATTAGATGACACAACTTTTTAAATGAAGAGAAAAGGTTGTCATTAATTTCCAGGCGACCCTTGACAGATAATCAACAATTGTTGATATCATCGCGTGAATAAAATCAGACTCTACGTTTCTACTGAAGCAATATTTTATTTATTTTGACCAGAAATATTTCACTATAAAAACCGCTAAAGCACTGACCTTTACTAGCGTCGTCTACATCACCACCTCTAAAACACTGACCTTTACTAGCGTCGTCTACATCGCCACCTCCAAGACACTGACCTTTACTAGCGTCGTCTACATCACCACCTCTAAAACACTGACCTTTACTAGCGTAGTCTACATCACCACCTCTAAAACATTGACCTTTACTAGCGTAGTCTACATCACCACCTCTAAAACACTGACCTTTACTAGCGTCGTCTACATCACCACCTCTAAAACACTGACCTTTACTAGCGTAGTCTACATCACCACCTCTAAAACACTGACCTTTACTAGCGTAGTCTACATCACCACCTCCAAGACACAATTTCCCGGTGATAAGTATTTCAGTCATGTCGGTAATCAAACTCGGGGCCTTTAATTGAATAGGCAGGTGCTCTACAGAGTTGGCTGAGTTGTTGGATAGTAAGGATTTAAAAACGTTCACAATATCCAAAACTACCTAAACATAATGAGTACATATAAAGTGGCAGTTTAGAGATAAAAATCCAATATGTTTATAGAATTCAAACATAGACATGTACAGTCTGACACAATCAATTCTAGACACTTTCCTATTTTTAAAACAGGAGTGTTTTTCGGAACAGCTTTATCTACACACTAGTGGACAGGCATAAATGGGCGTGGCCCACACGTCACGTTTTCTCATTTATTTCACCCCAATATCTAAGCTTGAGAGCTGTAAAAAAAGCCATTTCCCACCATCATGCGATTTGCCCAAGTCACACAAATTTCAAATGAACATCAAAATATTAAAGTAATTATATTTAGGCCTATAGATAACTACACCTACAGGCTATAGGTACATTATCAAGCTTGTATCTGACGCCCATGCTTTTATTTCGTTCATATGGTCCAATATTTCATTAACATTCGAGATGTCTCGCCTTAAAAAATAAAGTCTCATAAACTCGTTGTTTAGCAATCACGAATCTTACAAGGTTCGCGTAATGTGATGTATTCTACGTTACATTGCCAATCCGGTTTGTAAATGGCGTCGCCTGTGACTCCACCATGGTAAAAAAAACAAAACTGAACGACGACATCAATATACCACAAGAGGGTTCTCCATAGATGACTTTTGTTTCAGGAAGACGCTGAGGCGTGGTCCTTAACCCTTCCCCCCACCCATTTCTTGTCAGTCACGACTGTTGAGAAAGAAAGGAGGAAAAATAAACCTGTCAGGTGAAAGACAAAAAAAAAGTATCTCTTTGGAATAAGTATTCCACTCGTCGGCCGATTTACACTGACCATCACGATTGAACCCTAGTCTCGTTCGTTACATCATGCCAGTCGGGAATAAAATGTTTCGAGAACTTTCACGAGAAAAAAGGGATTAGACCCACCTCCTTAGCTGTAACCTCTCGACAAAGCTCAGACTTCTCTCAACCTCCTCCCCCTTCCTCTCCCAAGGATGGGTGCGTCGTGGTGAACCCAGTGAAGATCAACCTGGTTAGCATCATTCAACAGGAGTGTCTACAGTCGAGATGCATTTCAAAGATTTCTTAAGGTGGGGATATAGGGAACGCGAGAAAATAGCAGCACTTTTGCAAAACTTTCAAAACTTATTTTTTTTAATTCTTTTCTTCTTTTTGAGATTCTTCACACAAAAATTCTCAATGCTACTAAACCATCCATTATGGCGTGATATCTCTTACTGCAGAGCGACTTTCCTCTTCGCTTGAATATAAAAGTCCAAATACCATGTTTCGGGACAGACTTGATTCGACCAGGTGAGAGTAGACCTTTAGACAAGTTTTGTACAGCTTTTTTTTTCCAGCCCAAGTTCCAAATTTGATTATCAGTTTGCATCGCGGCTTTAAGATATATTTAATAATCTCATCAACTTAATATGGGCCTACACCTACTTCGGTGGTCGCATGCTCTAAAGCGTCACGCTCTCAATAGACTAGACTGTCAATGACGGGGAGATTGAAGTTCGAATCCCAGTCGGGTGTACTTAGGATAACTTTTCCTAAATGGTTTTCCACTCTCCCACCACGTAAAGGCGGGTACACTTTCTCTAAATTCAACCTTACTCGTCCCTAACTTGCAAGCATAGTGAGTACATATGCGTATAGCCTTAATTGGTAGATATAAGTCTACAAACAACACTTAATCGGATTATTTTCAATAGTTATAAATAATATTGTATTTTTGGTTGGTAGAATATTTCAAATTTTACTACAAAAAAAAGTTTATTAATTTTACAAAAAGATACTATGAAATATGCACGCACACACACACACTTTCACTAGTCAACATAACTTTAAAAATATGTTTCTTTATATATTTTTATTAATCAAATCAGTGACCTTTTAAATAAATGTTTTTATTTGAATCGTTCACTATTTCACATCTGCCAGAGAGGGTGTCCCTTTGATTCTCCTCCAGGATACTGTGAGGACCACCTTTTCTGTGAGTGCGGGCCGCAGTTGCGTCCATCGGTGGGTTGTGGGGGAGTAGCTATTTATAAAACCACGATAGCAACATTTTAGTGTATTTACGTTTATATTTGCTCATTAATATCATTAATACCACGCCTATTACCTACCAATACAAATATTGGATAACTTGAAGGAAAGAAGAAAATTCTAGGAGATGAAGGAGGAGGCAGAGGTATTGGCGGTCTAAGTTATCTGAAAAAGGGAATAAACCTGTCGTAAGACAGAACACCTAATAATAATAATAATGTGTTCATGTTGGTTAGTATCAGTCCTTTAGTTTAAATTCTATAAATGCACAAATATATTCAACTTGAAAGCTGTGACAAAATTTATTAATTGACTATAAAACAATTCGTGTTCGAATGGGAGGACATAATATGACAACTCCCACTAACGGACCACTAGCACTTTCTTTAATACCACCCACATACTTATATTATTTAACATATTAACAAAATTTAAAAAAATCTTAACTTCAACTTGTATACATTATAATATAAAGTTATGGTTTAAGTGTGCATCGCCAGCCCATGATCACTATTTAAATGTCAAAAATGATCGGTTATCTTGCAACATCTCACCGTTACAAAAAGAGACACCCATAGTTAAGCAGAAGAAATATTCCTCCCAGAACGAAGGAGAAAAAGAGAGAGACAGATAGATAATATTTTATCCATGAAAAACAAAAGACTAGAGGAGTTATGAAGTCAAGTCAAAGAGAAGAGGACGCCATAAGTTAAAAGGTACAAAACTTTCGGGAAAAAATTAATATTTAAACAGTTTGGGTTTATTGTGTTTGCTTGGAACAGACAAATTTAATTTTAGATTTGATAGTGACCAAGTATCAATGTGGGGATGCAGGGAACGCTAGAAAAGGTAAGTGTTTTTGCAGTGGCGTAGTTAGCTAACGCGCTTGTATCGTGTTGAGCTAGACTGCTGAGGATGGGGAGTTCGAGATTCGAATCTTGGTCGGGGAAACTGTGGTGGTTTTTCCTAAATTGTTTTCCACTCTCCCTCAATGCAACTGCGGGTTCACTTCCTCTAAATTCAACCTTCCCTATTCCTAGCCCATTAGCGTAATTAGTACTTAAGCGTATAACCCGAACGGGTAGTAAGACGCGGTGCTAAATAAATACATTTTCTTCACATGGTGATATCAACAATTGTTGAATATCTGTCAAGGGTATCTTGAAATTTATGATAGCTTTTTCTCTTCATTAAAAAAGTTTCTCATCTAATGCCGCTATACTCTTGACAGATATTCAACAACTTTTGATATCACCGTGTGAAGAGAATTAAACTATCTTTCTACTGGAGCAGTATTTGATTTATTTTGATAAAAAAAAGTCTTGTTATAGAAACTGAGAAAAAAAAATTCTTGCGTTTCCTGCATCCCACCTTAAACACTAACTTTCTAAAGAACAGAGTTATAAAACCTACCAATTTAAGGAGATAGCATCCCTAACTCGAGGAATGCTATACTCTGGGTACGATTACTAAACTAAATAAAAATAGTATGTTCTTATAATCATCTGTATTTGGGATTGAATCAGGGTCATTTTGCGGGCCTTGCCACATATATTATTACCCTTTTAAGTCCTCCAGAAATTTAGGCTAGTTGATAAAACATCATCATTTTGATAAAAAGATCCAATTTCTGAAAATGTCAAGAAAGTTTTTTTTTATCACCGCGTCTTACTACCTGTTCAGATTATACGTATATAATGATAATTACTCTTATGGGAGGGGTATAAAAGGAAGCATTTTAGAGGTAATATACCCGCATTTGCGTGAAAAGAGAGTGGGAAAACATTTAGAAAACCCTCAGTGGACCTCACCGGGATTCGAACCCGTATCTTCCCGTGACCAACAGGTCAGCCTAACACGAGAGTGACGTCTTAGACCATTCGGCCACTGATGTGGGTGGTTTAGTTTTGAAATTAAGATCGATTCCATTACCTGGATGGTAGATTAACAATTTTTGAGTCTGGGTTTTGTGTTTTCCTAAAATGAATATAGGTTATCCAAAACAACCGCCATACTAGCACTAAAGCGTACTAACTATCGAACAAACAAACACCTAGCGCCATAAGTTCTAACCATAAAGGAGTCATAGATAATAAACCCTGAAAGGTGTGGATATCCTGATGTTTAGAGTACTTTTGAATGTACAGTATGTTCTAAACTAACGTTAATTTTGAGACCAAATAGGATCTCTCCTGTCCTAAATAAACCACCTGAAGAATAACGTCACCAGGGCAGGAGGACTTATGCTTTAGGGGTCTCCCCCTCTAAATGATCTAAGAGCCGTATTTAGAGTCGAGATTTGAAAGTCATCCAATATTCCATTCAACCTGAACCTTTTTTTTAGAACCGGATCTTACTACTTGTTCGGGTTATAAGCTTATGTACTAATTAAGATAATGTGTTAGGAATGAAGAAGGTTGAATTTATAGTAAATGTAACCACCTTTGCCTGGAGGGAGGATGGGGAACAATTTAGGTTACAAAATACCCTCAGGACACCCAACGCGGATTCGAACGCCGATCTCCCCTTGCTCAACAGCCCAGCCTATCTAATGCGAGGGTGACGCTTTAGAGCGTGTGGCCGCCGAAGAAGGGTTTCTATTTTATTGCAACCAGAGTGCAGCTATTGTAGTTGTGGCCCATCCATTATTGTGTAAATCGGGTGGAAGGGGGAGGGGTCCGGGCGGCGAGGAACGTGGGTGTGACAAGCTGTGTCCCGCCCACGAGTATCACGACTTGCCCCTGGAGGCTAGATGACCTCTCGGTCACGTAACTATAATACCGTCCAGTTTAGCTGCTGGATGTCCTACCCGCTCCCGGCTGCTACTGGGCAAACTCATGGTAGAAGGGACAGCATACCGGCCTGCAACGGTCCTCTGTGCTCCGCAAACATTCTTCTACAAGTCCATAGTACACTTATGGTGGGATGGAAGAGGATGTGAAAAAAGGTCGGTGTTTTTGCAATTTTTATATCAAAACTTTTTTTGTCCAAAATAAATAAAATACTGCTCTATTTCACACATAGAATTTAATTTTGTACACAAAATTTCTTGAATATCTACCAAGGGTGTTCTGGAATTAAATGACAACTTTTTCTCTTAATTTAAAAAGTTTGTCATCTAATGCCGCTATGCTCATGACAGATATTCAACAACCGTCAATATCACCATGTGAATAAAATTAAGCTCTGTGTTTATACTGGAGCAATATTTTATTTATTTTGGACAAAAAAATGTTGATATAAAAACTGCAAAGACAGTGGGCTTTACTCACGTACCCTTCCATTACACCTTAACAAACAAAAAAATTTGCGCCACGTTGTTTTGTTTTGAGAACGCGCAGCGGCAGCAGAAAATGTAAAGACTAATTTTTCCCTGAAGTAACTTCAAATGTTCCACTATTAAAGGGTGAAGTTCTTTTTGTGTAGCCTCTTCCTAAGCATTTGTAAACATTTTGTTCGAACCATTAGTAATTTAGGTGACCCATAACTTCAACTTCGTGTGAAATCTTTTTATTTTGTCAGATGTATTTAAAATATTATTAAGTACGAGTAAGAAATGTGAACGACACCGGCTGCAGCTTGTACTAACTTCATTCGTGTTCTTAATGAAGAGAGATGAATGGTGCTCTGGGGTGTGGCCGCACGGCACCACTTGTGGAACACTGGTGTAGGCCTACTTGGCTGTTCAATCCCGACTACACCAAACCTCACCGCTAAAGTAACTGTGGGTCTTATGGATAAAAGCTTTATCTTAGCTTTCTCTCTGTTAACTGTTGACAAATTGCGTTGCTCTCATATTCCGGTAGATGGTGTACTGGGGTAAGAAAGAGCTACTGACAATATCAACAACCCAGCGTTGCAAAATTTGGCTTATATTTAAAGGAATATTGATCACACGAAAACAAGAGTGGCAACACTGTTCCTCCAGTAGTAGTCATGTAGTTACTTCAGGGATAATATCCAGTGTAGCTGCATTAAGAATGGTTTTTTTCCCAATATCTCACCAATAGAATGCTAGTGTATTTATTTATGTTTATAAAATTACTTTACCGGGGTAACGATAAGATTTTTGTCGAACAAAGATTTTATAAAATACAAACGTTCCTTGTTGTGACCAATATTAATAACATTTTACTATATTATAAACGTGTTATTTTATATGTAATTGTAATATCCACCAAAGGTGACAGCTACAGATCACATGAACTAACGTATAAATACATGAAAGTAGATCTTGTAACTTTTCTACCTGTGATATAAGGTTCTTCCTACGAAAAGTGAACTGTACCTCACAATATGGGAAAGGAATTTATGCTCATATCTGGCCAATGATTCTTCTACGCAGTGGTGGGTGGGTACAATTCACAGATACAGTTTGAACAATATCTCCTTACCCTGGCAGAATTACACGCTACGTCACTGACAGTACTAAAGCGTCTTAATAAAGTTAATATAAAGCACCAGCCTCCCTAGAACAAGACACATCCTCAAGATCTGCTTCACACGTCCAAATAAACATCTTCACCGGCATTTAAAAAGAAATATGCCTCCCTTCCCTTGAATGGTTTATAAGAAAGACTCCCCCATTAATCGCTGAATGACTCTCAGGCTATTTATTTACTGTAGGGTGGCGTGACTAGGGGTTGCCTAACCACGCCCAGAACTCAAACTCTTCCCCCCCAATGCGGAAGCTATCGAGAGGATCAGGAATAGAAAGAAGAGATTGGATCGTATATCGATGGCCAATTAAATTACCTTGAGGGTTATTTATCTTGAAGGAAAAATAAAATAAAATTGATAGCTTCAAGAGTCTTTTGATTTTAAACTGCCCGCTAAAAAAAAGAGAGAAAAAATAAGAAGATAGGTTTAAACATATACGATGTAGGTCAAGTTTTGAAACGATCTAGATAATATGTTTTCTCTTCCGCTAAATATACGGGTGCCGGTATGTAAACTCATATTCTAAAATGCTGGAGGTGAAATTTCGCTTTGAGAACTGATTGATCAATAGTAAAAATAAAAGAGAAATCACTCTTACCTGTCAGTTTAAAAACCATTTGTGAATCGGTCAAGGTTACTACATGTCACCGAGGTGCGTTGCAGACGTTGATAAGTCTCGCATTTTTTTAAAAGTTGTTTGATATTTATTTACTAAAGGTTTCATCAAAGTGTAGGGGAAAATTATCATCAAGCTTCTGAATATATAAAATATTTACATTTCGAGAGAATTTGTACTCCTGATATTAAAGCCAAAGGTTGGGAACATAATAAAGTAATGTTTTATTAAGGTCACAATAGAACCTTTTAAGATAATGTTAGATTGTTTTATATGGTTTTATGTACGTTTGTACACATTTTTTTAAAACAATTTAAACTGTAAAATTGGCCATAACTTTCACCTACATTTTGGTGAAGACGGTATTTAAAAATATCAAACCACTTCATAACTAATCTGGTATTTCTAAGTCTGGAATGCTACTCACTACTCTACCATGCAACACCCTTAAGGTGGGATGGAAGGGGACGCGAGAAAAGGTCGATTTTTTTTCCAGTTTTTATAGCAAAACATTTTTTTTTGACCAAAATAAATAAAATATTGCTCCAGTACAAACATAGAACTTAATTTTCTTCACAAGGGGACCTCGAAATTTCTTTAATATCTGTCAAGGATGTTCTGGAATGTAATGACAATTTTTTCTCATTTTAAAATATGTTAGATAATAGCACCATACTCATGACAGATATTGAGGAACTGTTGATATTAATAACATGTGAAGAAAATTAAACTGTAAGTTTGTACTGGAGCAATATTTTTTATTTTTTTTTGGTCAAAAATACGCTTTGACATAAGAAATGCAAAAACAGCGGCCTTTCTCGTGGCCCTTCCATCCCACTTTAAGAAGAATTTATTTGAGATGGCCGCAAATCACATGTATATCCAATTTGTGTTTGCTTAATCCTACTTTGTGGTGATATAGTGTAGCTGTGTTTACACTTAGAACGAATGTTACCTCGTTAGGTTTCATGTCAATCATTCTAACGTTGAATAACATTGAATAACGTGACCACAGATGTTATTTCTGTCCACACCAACCAACGACCACAAAATGATGGCAAGCCTGGGGTTTTAGCCCGTATTTACGAAATAAAACTAATATATATGTTTATTTGTTGGTACAAAATTATAGTAGGCGTATAGTTTAAACTTGCTATAACTTATACCAGGCAGGTTTAGATCCAAAGATGGTGGAGCGGAATATGAATAGGGACTCCGAGCTTCGATTACCAACCGGGTACAATAGGTGTTTTTATTATTATCCATACTGTCGTTTCTCATCTTCTCTGTGGGTGAATACTGGTACAATTATTTATTATACACCCTACTCTTTCTGTTCTAACAAACTAAATGAAGTCTGTGAAAGCGAATTACGTCAATACATTATTTTAACTATATTTAAGAGGTTGAAAATGTAAGATCCAATGTTTTTGCTAACATATTGTAAATTTTATTTTTACTCAGTTTAAAAAGAAAATCATACATATAAAATACTTGGTAAATAGGTTGGAACAAATATTGCCTTTCGAATTATGATTTTCCTCAGTTTATTTGCTACCCTTAATTTGAGGTCTTGAATATTTTTTTAAATGCCTGGATATAAGTATAACCATCTTTTTAAGTCAACCACCCGGAGATTGGTTTGATATAATTTCTATATATCCGTAGCTTAGCATGTAGAATTTCTATGAGCGAGAGATAAAGGGTCTACCAATATTGCTGATAAAGGTATTTTCACATACCTTACAGAGTTATTTTACAAGCCACAATCGACATGGAACCGACGGCTTTACTTTCCGAAGGAAGTTGTGCTACGGATTTTTATCTCTCAAGAAACATCCGTTGACCTCGGCTGGGCTTGAACCCATAAAAATTGGGTCCTGAGGCCAGCACTTTACCATCAAACCTTTCTAGCTCTAGACTTAGGCATGGACATAGATAAGTGAATGACCCTTTTTTTTAGGGTTAAGATGTCTATAAAACGTTAAGATCAATCATAATTTTGGGGGCGAAATATTTCCCGGTTAAAATTTTTCTCTACATGATAAAAAGTAAAAAAATTACTAATAAAAATGCATCAGTAATAAAAGTAGTTTGTTGTAATCTGTCGAAGTAGAAGAGGAAATGGCAGAGAGAATGCACGTTTATTACCCCATGCACAAAGAGGCGGTGCTGATGGCAGATGCAGCAGAAAGTGATGTCACCAGTTTCGTAACCCAGGACTCCCTACTACCAGTGACGTGGCGCCTTTATTTTATTAATGCTATTTTATAGGTATTTAAAATATCTATTAAAAGCGACAGCTATAGATCACGTGACTTGACGTATGAATACGTGAAAGTAGATCTAGTAGCTCTACAACCTGTCAGATAAGGTTCTTCCTATACAGAGTGGGATACAGAAGGTCGTTTGACCATAAGGGCCACATTGAACGTTGAAAATAATGAAGTGGCCCCATTTTACAAAGTTCAATACTGTCACCATCTTAAATGGAAAAATATCAATTTTAAAATCCTTACTATAACAAAAATAAAATTAAGATCACATAACATGTTAAGACCTATCCCATATTTTGTTTAAAAAAATTTGAAACTTTATATTTGAACCAAGCGTGTGAGTCGTTTTAGATCTCTTGTTGGAGTCACATTCGGAATATATGACAAAAGTGATCGCTCGAGTGTTTGTTCCTTTTCATGAGTGAAAAAACACTTGTGTGCTGACAAATAATGCACATATTGGTTGCGCAAATTTAAATTTTTTGGGAATCGATCTTTGTTGATTAGTGAGTGAAATTTGGTACACAAACCTCACTTGCTAGATTTCACCAAATAATGACCAATTTCCAAATGTCATCATCTCAAATGTTGTTTTCGTAAAAAGTATATAGAGAGACGAATCGGGCTA
>CABFWB010001924.1:30592-53092 GCA_902151455.1 Timema bartmani | reverse complement strand
AACACATTCCGAGTTCGTGATTACAGCCCTTCGACTAATTTGATACAGTTAAAGGTTGGAGTGTAGGAAACGTGAGAAAAGGCCAGTGTTTCGAAGTTTTTATGTAAAAATATTTTTGGACCAAAATAAAATATTTTTTCTAGTGGAAAGCAAGAGTTTACTTTTCTTCTCATGGTGATATCAACAGTTGTTGAATATCTGTCATGAGCATAGCGGCATTAGATGATAAACATTTTAAATGAATAGAAACAGTTGTCATTAAATTCCAGGACACCCTTGACAGATATTCAAGGACATTTGATATCACCATGGGAAGAAAATTAAACTATTATCCTAAATTGCAGTCTTAGTCAATCTACAGCATCCAAGGATGGCGTAAGCCTAAGAACGCTTACCGTCAACTGTCCTGTTTCAGAAGTCACGTATTAGTATCAGCTCATGTTTTAAAAAACAGGAATTGTTTTGCCAATTAGCATAACAAAGAATATTGGCAAAAAATAGTAACTTAGGGGGAACACCCCTCCTTTTTCGGTACGTAACAGCGAGTTTTATACCTTTTCGGGAAAGGGGGGAGGGGGAGGTCGAGGAAGGACGTCAGTTGTTAAGGAGGTATTTCGACTACTTTACACACTCAGCTACAGTAGCTCCATGACTTCTTTGGTGCTGACTGACAGTTCACAGCTGAAAGCTGACGGCTTTCAAAAGTTACCAGACCAAACTATGTACCCCTACGCTGAACCATGTGATCTTCAAAAATCATGTGTTTAACAGCTGTAACTTCTGACAGTCAAAATTTAGGTATATACCTACATATTGAGTGTCAGAAGTCAGCTGTGAACTGTCAGTCAGCACCAAATAAGTCGTGGAGCTACTGTAGCTACCAAGTCACCGAAACTTGTGGGGGGAATATCCCACAGCTTAAGTTCCTGTCCAGTAATGAGGAGGACGGCCCAACCATCTTTGAAGTCAGTTAGATAACGACAGCGTAGCGCTGGGCGGTCGGGTGTTCGATACCAGTTAAGAGTTATAACAAAGAAGATAGGTCAGGGCACGAACCTGCTGAGTAGGGGCATTGATAGAACTAAGATATTTTTTCTAAACTTTTTCATCCTGTTCTAAAACCTACATCACATTTATATACTAGTAGCCTAATTAATCTATTTCGATAAACAAGATAAAAATGAACCCCACAGTTATTTTCTGCTGCCTACCCACCCCACTAAGTCATCCTGACACGTCGGCCAATGGGCTGAGGAGTAGTGACACTATGTTTCTACTTGATAAATATATGATTTATTTTGACCCTAAAAATATGGCTTGATATAAAAACTGCATAAACACTGACCTACACTCCCCCCCTTAAGGTACCAATTTGTATCAAACAAGGTTCTCTATAAAATGAATGCCACCTCAATCGGTAGACCTCGAGAACAGGTGTGATGCATTAGTGCAACATCACGATGGGCATACTTGAAGTTCTAAGAAGTTTCCAAGCCTCTTTAAGTTACCCTTGGCAACTGTTTTTTGTTTTTTTTTGTTCCCTAGTATAACGATACTAGTGATATTTTTCCGCAAGTCATCTCTATGTAATTTATTTCTATTTATAATACTACACAGGTGTAACTCCACTTATTAACACGTCTGCGAATAATTTGATTCGTGTTAGTTTTTATAGTCAAAATAATTCTAGCCGAAGAATTTTGTCTTCTGCGTTAATAAAAATGTCAAGGTTGTTTTCCCCAAGTATACAAAGTGGGATTATCTTTTGTCAGACTTAAGATTACGAGGCTGTAGTTTTGAGATTAGCGATAATAAAACAAGCACATCTTTTTTTTTTAAAAGTGGAGCCGATTTATCATTTATCACTTCGATACCTTTCAGACCCGCTTCAGTGGCCACATGGTCTAACGCGTCACTCTCACGATAGACTGGACTGCTGTTCACGGGGAATTCAGAGTTCTGTGTGTACTGAAGGTATTTTTTCTAAATGGTTTTACACTCTCCCTACATGCAAATGTGAGTACACTTCTTCTCAATTCAATCTAACATTATTCCTAACACGTAATTAGTACATAATATGCGTGTAGCCCAAACGCGGCGCTAATATATATATAAGTATAAATGTAAATATAAAACCCGAACGGGTAGTAATACACGACCGATAAAATACCCCAAACCAATTCTGTAATATCAGATAGATCAGTAGCTACTCAAGAATCTGACGGGCGTTCTAACAGGATTTACCTTGAGGAATCCAAAAAAGGTAAAAAAAGGCTAAATAATTTATCTTTCCGACGATTGGTCTCAGGCTAGAAAGAATATATTATTAATATACAAATGTAGCCAACCCCTTAATGAGTAGTTTTACCAACCATTCAGTGAGTTTTAAAGATATAACATTGAAAAAAAACCAACATAAATTCTTAAATAATTCCAAAAATAATCCTACATTGTGAAAAATTATTTTTTTGATCTTGAAGTTTAAAGATATAACATTGAAAAAAAACCAACATAAATTCCTAAATAATTCCAAAAATAATCCTACATTGTGAAAAATTATTTTTTTGATCTTGAAGTAGTTATTTTGGAAAGATTAAAAATAATCGTATACTAAACAATATATTTTGTTTAGTCACGAAAATTCCCAGCAAGAATCTTCCTGCCAGGATATAAAATTAAAAATGTCCATGGAAGCATTTGTCTATCTAGAATAGGAAACAAGAAAAATATAGTAATTTTAAAATTCAAGTCAGTGCTGTCCAGGGGCAAATATAATGAGTGTGTATGTTCGTCAATGGAAGAGGGTAAGTGTTATCTTAATTAATAAGAGGCCTCACAGGGTGAACGACTTATTTTCTTCAATCTCTTTCTATTTCGTAAGTTGACGTCTAAGTGTGATCTTGCTTTAGAGTGCTTAGGTGCGTCAAGTTAAGATGCAACCCGCTTAGCAAAAATACCTTCGAATTCACGAAGAAGGCAACAACAATAAGCGAAATAAAGGGAATGGTGGATTGGTGTAGGCTTGGAATATATATATATATAAAATCACAACCCTACAAAACACAATATCCAGACAAAAATGTTTCTTACTAACAGCTAAAATAGAATCAAAATATATCAAAATAATTTAGTATAATCCGTTTAGTTTTTGAAGCTCGCTTGAAAATGGCGAATTAGCATTGAAAAAAGTTTCACTTTTGTTATTATTATTACTATTATTATCTAATCCCAAGCTATGTTCTAGTAACATTCGCAATATTTGTCCACGGCTAAATTCTGAGGCGCTAAGCGGGTTGCATTCGTTACACCAATCTTATATCTTGTGTAGTTGTTGTTTGGTTGTTAAAACTTCTAAGAGATGTAGTAGCGACCGAGGCATGAACCCATGGTCGATTAGTTATGATGTCATAGCACTGCCACCGCTGCTGCACGGTTCTCTGCTTGTGGCTACCCCGGTTTTCACTTTCATTGATTGCTTTCTGACGTAAAACTTTAGTTTTTGATCGTAGCTCTAAACATACACATAAAGCTATCTGACACCTTAGCTCAGTCGGTAGCGTGTCTGTCTACTGAGCTAAGGTTCCCCAATTCGATTCCAAGCCTGGCAGAAAAAAATATCATTGGTGAAAGTCGGGTTTACCCTTTCACAGGGATAAATTAACGGCTGGGGACTAGATGTTGGGTCTGTTGTAGTCTTAAGTTGGATTGCAAGGCATATGAAGCTACGACAGGCCTAGCAGGCCGGTAGAGGAAAATATATGGCTTGAATAAATAACTTACCCAGGCCATAGGCTGGAAACAGTAATGGATTTAAAAAACATACACAACTATACTTTTTAATCACGGCTTGAAACAAGAATTATTTTACATGCACAGCTACAGTTTTTAATTATGGCTTGAAACAAAAATTACTTTACGTGCACGGCTACAATTTTTAATCATGGCCTGAAACAAAAAGTACTTTACATGCATAGCTACAGTTAATAGCTTGAAACAAAAATTAAGTTCCATGCACAGCTATAATTTTTAATCATGGCTTGAAACAAAAATTACTTAAGATGCACAGCTACAGTTTTTATTCATGGCTTGAAACACAAATTACTTTAGATGAGCCGCTACACTTTTTAATCATGGCTTGAAATAAAAATTACTTAGGATGCAAAGCTACAGTTTTTAATCACAGATTGAAACAGGAATTATTTTGCATTTACAAATAAGGTTTTGATTGGAAGGTTAAAAAAAAGTAATACTTTACATATACAGCTACAGCTTTTAATATTGGCTTGAAAAAATGTTTTAAACGTACAAAAACAGTTTTTAATCATGGATTGAAAACTAGTTTATATGCACAGTTTTTAATCGTGGCTTTAAACAAAATTTACCTTAGATGACACGCTAAAGATTTTAGTCATAACTTCACAAACGTTGCTTTTACGTGAACAGCTACAGTTAACAATCATGTCTTGACACGTGAACAGCTACAGTTCACAATCATGTCTTGACACGTGAACAGCTACAGTTCACAATAATGTCTTGACACGTGAACAGCTACAGTTCACAATCATGTCTTGACACGTGAACAGCTACAATTCACAATCATGTTCTTGACACGTGAACAGCTACAGTTCACAATCATGTCTTGACACGTGAACAGCTACAGTTCACAATCATGTCTTGACACGTACACCCAGCTAGAGTTTTTAATCTGTGTCTGCTGGTTGTGCATGCACGATCAATGTTTAGGTTTGTGATCTAACAAATGCGTGGCTGACACGTATAGCCAGATTGTTAACTGTCAAACAATGCCAAATAAGAAAAGTTTGTGTGACAAGTAGCATAAAATACGTTGGTTGTTCAAATTGCGAGGGGGCACTATTCAACATGATATTTTTAAATTGTCACCTCATCCCACTTACTACCCGTTTGGGTTGTACGCTACTAGACTACTAACTAGGCTAATTTTCAAGCTATGAGAAGGGTTGAATTTAAAGGAAGTGTATACTTATTTGCGTGGATAGATATTAGGAAAAACCATTTAGGAAAAATCTCACCGTCATCGGCAGTCCAGTTCATTGCAAAAGTGACGTCATAGATCAATAGTATTCAACCTGGGTTCGCAAATACATATTAGGGGTTACGTAGAAATCATAAATATAAATTATTTCGTGATAAGCACTTAATAATCGGGGCCATATTTAGGGTTAACCACAAGATACCCGTGCATTAGAACATGCGTTCTAGGAGAGTCATTTTTGTCTTTTTCTAGATGTAGATCAGGGTCCTTCAACCTTTTCATGTCCAAAGACCAAAGTTTTTGTCTCTTGTTGGTTCGCAATACTGTACCATCAATATTAGGATTGACACTTTTTATATTTTTCTTTTGGATTCCCAAGAGTGTCCAAACGGAGATGAGAGAACGCGAACACTCCCGACTATGTCCGAACACTACCGACTATGTCCGGACACTCTTGACCATGCTCGAAAACTCCCAACTATGCTCGAATACTCCCGACTATGTCCGAACACTCCCGACTATGTCCGAACACTCCCGACTATGTCCGGACACTCCTGACCACGCTCGAAAACTCCCGACTATGTTCGAAGACTCCCGACTATGTCCGAACACTCCCGGCTATGTCCGAATACTTCTGAATATGTCCGAACTCACCCGAAATAATACTTTCTCCCTTATTTACTAGAGTAGTCATTTGCCGGTTCAAGGTAAATTTGTATACAAACGTATTTTTTTTCTTCACATAAAAAGCAGAAATAGTTTATAAAATATCTTAAAATACGTGTTTATTTTACTATTTAATTACATAGAATATAAATTTGTATTGGTCATTTTTGTCTCTTGAAATAATTTTATTTTTCACATAAGCAAGCGGGTCAAAAATTTTATTTACGGTGGGCCACGAGTAGCCCACGGGCAGCGTGTTGAAGACTCCTGATGTATATTAGAGAATATGTATAACTCGCATCAAGCACCAACAGCTTTGAGGGTACAAGGATGAAGATAAATTACATCTTGGGGTACGCGAGCTCTGGTGGCCACGTGGCCTAACGCACTACTTTCATGTTAGACTAGACTGCCTAAGATGAGGAGTTCAGGGTTCGATCCCGGTCGGGTGCAGTGAGTGTGATTTTTCATAAATTGTTTTCCACTCTCCCTCTACGTAAATGAGGGTGCATTTCCTCTAGATTAAACTATGTTAGTTCCTAAACCAATAGTTTAATTAGTACATAGGCGTATAAACCAAACGGGTAGTAAGACGAGGTGCTAAAATTTTTAAAAATAAAGGTTAAATACCATTGTCTTAGATCATTCCACCACCGATCCCATTAAGGAGGATTGTTCAAGGTTATCCACTTAATTTTTTATAGATTCCTAGTTTATTTAAATTTGACCTTGATACCTCACTCACGCCATTTTATGTTTCTTAAGTAAAGTCGTGTGTAAATAAAAAACTAAACCATTATGTCATACCTATTCTTATAGCCAGATGAGAAGTGAAATATGTATTCTACGTCCACCCTGAAAGGTGTAGTAAGATTTTGTACGAAGAGCCTTTTAAAAATACAAAAAATCTTTTTGTGGTCAACATTGTTAAAATTTTACTATATTATTAATATTATTGTTATGTTATAAGTATTGATAATACATATCAAACGGAACAGCTGCAGATCACATGACTTAACGTATGAATACGTGAAAGTAGATCTAGTAGCTTTTCTAACTCTCAGACTATGAAAATTGTATTATAACAAGCTTACCTTGCCTTTAACCGCATTTGCATGGAGGGAGAGTGGAAAACAGCTTAGGGGGGAAAACCACCTTAAGTACATTTTACCAGGACTCTATATCTAACCTCCATTTCCCCGGTAGATCGGATGAGGGTGACACCTTAGCTCACATGCCCACCGTTGCGGCTATTAGTTAGTTAAAGTTTCCTGAAAGTTAGGATATTGCCATTCTAGTCCCCTTATAAACCATAATATTGACTGACAGGTCTTCAACCCGAACGTTGGTTTGATGCGCTTCCCATCCATCTGTAGCTGGGCATATACTCATCCCTTTGGCTGGTTAGTGCTGCCCGCACCATCCGGTAGAAAGCACATGCTCTAGGGAGGTTCAGAAAATGCAGTGGTTCCCGTTGTTTTCTGCACTGAAATTCTACTAGCGAGCGCGAAATAACCTATTGATTTTAGCCGGAAAGGTATTTTCACATACCTTCCAGGGATCGACATGGAACTGACGGCTTTTTATTTAACTTCCGAAGGAAGATGTGCTACGGATTTTTATCGCTCGAGAAAAATCCATTGGTCTCAGCTGGGTCTTGAAGCAAGCACTTTACCCTAAGATCCCCAAAATCGACAAACCACTGTAATTTTTTAGTTAAAATATTTGTTTGTCATGAGAGAAATTATCAATATCAAAAATATATATATGTATATAGTTTTCTACATTTCCAATATCTGACTTACATATATGATCATTTCTATATAACGTTTTATTTTCTTCCTTTTAGTATTGACTTGATTTATTTATGGTACTTAAATTTCCCGGGGAATGTAATGGAAGAGTATTCCGGGCAAGGAACTAGAACCGAAGCTCTTCATTCGCTCTCCCGAGCTAGTTCCCCTGAGTAAAGAAGAGTGAAGAGTGACTTCCCGTCTTATCTGCTGGTCTCATGAGCCGAGGTAGACTGTAAATATACACCTCCTCCTCTAGTGCTACTTGCCTGTCACTGGGAATTCAGCAGCGGATAAATAAATTAGCTTAGCTCCTTCTCTTAGCCCACCCACCCGTCCCTCTGTTACTTGGGGTGAAGGAGTTGGTGGAAAAAGCATTCATTTTCTAAAGTTCAACATTCCAGGTGATATCTATGGCAAGCTGTGGTAATCCAGTAGCGTTGTGTGGAATGTTGCCAGGGTAAGCAGAACTGGTTTAAACATTATCTATGAATTTTCCTAATCACTCAGTAGAACAAACACTCTCATTGATCATGTATCAACGGAAATACATTTCCATGTGAGGTATGTAAAGCAGAGTATGTGTATTATTAGTCAAATGGGGGCAGAGTGAGAGAGAACATATCACAGCTATAGTTTTAACAAAATCTGCTTACTCTCGTTAACAAACACTTCACGATATGCTACTGGTATACTCTCTAACATGCCAAGAAAGTCACACACACACACATTATATAATACATATAACCAACGAGGCATATATTTATCAAAAGGAAATTAAATTACAAAATATAAATAAATATATACAGTAGAAACTTATACACTTTTCAAAAAGTTTCTGATAAGACCATTACATTACCTTTTTCCTCAAATTAAAATTGTTCTTACTGACCTACTACCCACGTAGTCATCAATGCCAATTTGTTATTTTATTAATTAATATCCATTAATACGCTATATACCACGTATGATTTCTTAAAAAAAAAAGTATTTGTGCCACTAATTGGGTATCTGTACTCATATAATTTAAAATAAATTAAGACAAAGTTCAAAGGCAAATAAACCAATAAAATATATTAAAACACATTGTAATGTATTTAACTTAATCTTTTTTTTTTTACTCCGTAAGTAGGCATTTTCATTTATTTTACTTTCTCATATTAAAAAAAAAGTATTGTAATCGTGAATGTTTTTGACCTCGAGGTTATGATGAATCTTTAAGTTTTATATGTCCAAACCCCCAAAAAAGTTAATTCTACCATTTTTTTCCCTGCCTGTCTGTCTCTGGCCAAAGTTCTGAACGGATTTATGGATTTTTTCAAACTTGATATTTAGATGTTACAGGACAATATCTTGGGACTTTTTTTAGCTTGACAATAGCCCTTAAAATTATGGCTAGTTTAGTAATAACTGATTTTTGAAAAAGTTAAAAAAAAATTTTAAATCTCTCTAACATTTTTGTTCAAAAGTAGACTATTTTACATTATAATACATAGTGTTTGTTGGTTTTTAAAAATAAATTAATATAATTTTAGTTTACTCATGAACAATTTGAGAAAATGTAATATATTTTGAATGTGTCCTTTAAGATTGATCTCAAATTGGGTATCTGGGAATAGATTCTCATGATAAATAAGAATATATTTTTATGTAACAAATATAAATCACTCAAAAGTAGTTAACAAATAACTTATTTTTGGAGAAAAAAAAAATCAAAGCTTTAATATATGAGAGATTTTGTACGATTGTGTCGTATCTGTTATTTATATTAAATTTAATTGTTTATAGAAAATTAGAGATTAACTATGGACGAAAGGCAAAAGGTAGGTTGTTACCAGGGCAAGTTGGGCCTGACATCACTGTAGGCCTACTAAAGAAAAGTGGACTGTACTGAAACTATCATACTACTCATTTTAGTTGTATTTCTCTTTTGTTTTTAGAGAACTATGCCTTCAATGAAAAAAATAAAATAATAATAATAATATAAATATATCATAAGGTGTATCAAATTACAATTTTAGACGCTATTTAAACATTTGCATTGTATCGTTTCGTTGACGTTTTTTATGGCCTGTCACTGTCACGACGGTCTGTAAAAATTTTGCACGTGCAATAAAGTACCATTCAAAAAACACTACACGCATTTATTTTAAGTTGCACGACACTGCCACAAATCTACCACCACAAAAAAAAATGCTAAAAAAAAACTAAACAAAGTGCCAAGCATAAAGTGAGTTTATTGTATAATTTTAGGAGTACGTGGTCTGCGATTCGACAAGACAGACGGTGGGAGATACATTAAAATTTGTAGTTCTAACAGATTTATTTGTAATTTTGACTCTATAGAATTATAAATCAAGATAGGTTAACAGTTTTTGCCAAACAAGATAATAATGGTTATTATACAAAACTGCAAAGACATTAAAGTGTATAAAAGTATTATTTGAGCGGGCGTGGATTGTGTAGACACAAAATGAAGCTATCGGTTATAAAAATGATTGAATACGATCAGAGTAAAATCGGACAGAATTTTTTTTTTTAATTAAAATAAACATGTTATAGTTAGGTTTGTTTTGATTAAATATTTTAGTTACCAATTAGTTCGGTAAAGCAAGAGTAAGTTTTAGCTTGAACATTTCAAAACTAATTTCAAAAGTTATAATTAATGCATGTGACATTAAAAGACAAATATTATTTACAGTGAACATGCCTCACCAAATGACATATCTATTTCCCAGACAATCATATTTATTTTAAATACAAACATAAACTTTTCATTGTTTAGGTCTACTATACATATATATAATAAAACACTTATTAAAAATAAGGTTTAATACTTAGGTCTATTTGTATTCAGGGTTGCCACTATTTTCGTATTGCCCAATTCTCTGTATTTTCCAGGTTTTCTAGAAGGAATTTCCATTTTTCCAGGCAGCCTCGATTAAAGAAAAGAGTAATAAAATTTAGGGTTTTTTTCCCATCAAAATGACTAAATGTTGAGTCATATAACTTATGTTTAACACAGGATGATTTAAGATTGATGGGGAAATACATATTTTGTCACTTCACAACTCTTGTATAAGGGGAAATAAGACATGTTTGGATCAACGTTCTTAGTTCTTCACTTCAATTTCACGTCCATCCAAAGACTTACTATTTTAAGCTTTCAGTTAAATGTCCAAGTTAACAAATATTTTGCGAAACTCCCCGTATTTTTCCGGTTTTATCAAGACATCGCTGTTTTCCAGGTACGTGGCAACTCTGGTATTGCTCATATTAATTTAACTTTAGAAAAAGCTAAAAACAATTATTATAAATTAAGAAAAAAATGTATGAACTCTTGTAAAGTACGTTGCTTGTATTTTAGGATTTATTTTTAATTTTTCAAATTAATTCCAACTCTGAGATAAGAAAACTATGCATTAAAAAACCCCTCGGCAAAGTGGTCTCTTAAAAACTGTAACGTGTATACTTAGTAAAGTGAAAATATATTCTTTTATAGTAACATGAGAACTTAATTAACTTCAGTTATTAATGACAAATTGGAAAAAATAATATTAAAAAATTAGGTTCATAAAAAGATTCGCATCATCGAAGAAATGAATTGTGTAACTTTTATAGTTATCATGAAATCAACCTTAATTATTATTTATTACCGTACAATTTCGAACCGGGATTTGGATATCTTCATAGGCTGTAAGCGCTATTGATTTATCGGAATCATTATTATTTTATTCGTAAGCTAAAGTGAAAAACACGTGCTAGCAATGTAATAAAAACAATATAGAGGTTGGGTTTTATGTAACTGCGCCAGTAGCTATCAGTTACCTCGAAAGATGATCGAAGACCAAATTGAGAAGAAAAAACTCTCCTTGCAAACTGTATGAATCAATTTCCACCCTTTCAGGTAAGATCCATTGTGCTAATCGCTCAACTAAACTTACCTGAGTTATTGCCTATTATTCTATTCCAAGAAAGGTTCGTGCCTTACACTGGAACAAAGGTGGTCCTGGTAGTTACGACACACACACACACACACACACACACACACACACACACACACATACACACACACACACATGCACATGCAGGCCACACGTGTATGTAATCCCGCCCTTTGCATACATTGTGTGCTCTGGTTATAAAACTGGTCATACGTGACTTTCTTAACATATTAACTAGTGGCGCACCCTAAAGCGGGGAGGGGGTGGAAAGCTCAACCCCCCTCCTCCTGGTACACTCCCCCCCTGCGACCTTAACCCTCATCACCCTTCAAAGTAGAAATCCGGGCGCGGCAGAGCACATAGTCTGTGTATATTGTTCAGTCCAATTTTCATAAAAAAAACTCGTTTTAGAAAATACAAACTTTTTTTTCCCACGGTAAACAATTATGACATTTTACTATATTATTAGTTTGTAAATTTAAAAAAATGACACCTGTACATTGGAATCGGACCCGGAACTTTTGGTATAGTGCACCACTGAGCTATCCGGATTCATCCAGTGCTTAGGTTCATTCTTTACTCGTATTTTAAGGCAAAGTCTGTGATGGACATAATTTCCATAATGTGAGCTTCGCTGGTCATGTGCATTATATCGTACAAGGGTTCGTTTATTTTTATATATTTTTAATGTCTTTTATAAATACACTAGAGTCACGATTATCCGTCCCTCCGTATTATCCGGCCAGGTTCTTGGTATTAACAAGTGCGTTTTAAAATAAACCGGTACATATCCAATATAAAACATTTACTGAATTTGTAATGTGATCCATTTGACGCTCTATTTTCACTTGTTCTTGCTTTGTAGCTGATGTTCCAATTGCAAAATAAAGTACTGTATATTGAGTATTAAAAAAAACTTTCTCGTCTAATTTTTAGTGTCCCCCTGTAATTACTGTATTCCTATATTACATCGCAATCAGAAAATGGGCAGATTGTATTTAAAAAAAGTTAAATGTTCTATTAAAATTAAAAAGAGTAGGCAAACCCATACTGAAAATTATCCACAGATGGATTCTGTATTATTCGGCTTTTCCATTATCCAGCCGGGAATGCCACCTCTTTAGGCCGGATAATCGCGAATCTAGTGAATTGATAATATCTATAAAAATTGACAGCTGCAGATCACATGACTTGACGTATGAACGTAAGAGTAGATCTAGTAACTTTTCTGTAAAATAAGGTTATTCCCATAAATATTGCTCCTCCCCGCGTTCTCTGTCCAACCAGCCATTGCCAAATATATCCACACATCAGTGGTTCTCAATAGGCGGCCCTTGGGTCAGATGTGGCCCGCAAAGGATGTCAGTCCAGCCCGTGGTAAATAATTAATCTGAAAATAAATACTGTATATACAGCCCAACAACACTGTTTTACACTGTATGTCTGACAACACTGTGCTAGGCGTGACGGGAAAAGGGAGGGCTAAAGTTATTACGGGATGGCGAAGGTCGTTTATCTAATATGGACCAAAGAGACTTACAGTTTGAATTAATTTATGTTCAAAGCTCAGAAGAACTGAAAAGTAACTTTAGAGGCGAGTCAATGTGTAATTTTTGGGTTAAATTTATGATCGGTTAGCCATATTGTAAGAAACTTGCCATTCTAATTTTAACTATATTTGGGTTTACCTACAAATTTGTTATAGGAACAAATTAACAGATTTTCGTGTTGAAAATGCCCTAAGATTAGCCCACATCTTACACTCCAGATTTTAAACAAATTGTCGAAGGAAATCACCCTAATTTTTCTCATAGGTTTCTTGGTAAGTAAAGTAAAGTTTGTTTTAAAATTAATATTTTATAAATCGTAAAATAAAAATAGTGTTCATAATATTATGAGGTACTTAGTACTTTGATAACATTATGTAGATTTATCAAATTAAGTTTTCACACCGGTCCATGAAAAAAAAATTAAATATATAACTGCGGCCCGCGCTGAGAAATAATTGAAAACCACTGCTCTATATTAAGATTTTGACTACAGCTCAGAGCTTTCAGCAGACGACCAAAACGCCTCTTAGATACTGATTAGAATACCGGTGGAGGCGATCCCTGAAGCTAATAGCCCCCAATCGTGATTATTTGTCTGAAATAACAATAATTTTACCAATCGTTCTCTGTGGTTGTGAAACGTGGTCCCTTTACTTTATATGACGAAATAAAATTTAGGGTATTCGAAAAAAGGTGCTCAGGAAGATATTTGGTCTAAAAAGGGATTAGGATACAGGGGAGTGGAGAAGGTTACATAATTATGAGTTACATACCCTGTACTTATAACAATACATTGTTAGGGTAGTCAAGTCTCGTAGATTACGGTGGGCAGGAGATGCAGTGCGAATGGAGGAATCTAAGAACCATGTTCAGAGTATTGACTGATAAATCCAATGGGAAGAGACCATTGGGAAGACCTAGACGCAGAAGGGAGGATGCCATTAGAATTCAGTTGAAAAAGAAAGGGTGTAGTGAGGTGGACTGGATAGAACTAGCCCAAGATAGGAATAGGTGGAGTTTACCTACCTACTTTTGCTAGTGCGGCAATGAACTTTCAAGTTACTAGTGCCAAATAGTAAGTAATTAATATAAATAAATAACGTAGTCCTTTCATGAACATCTTCACTACACAAAACCACATACTATCAGCACGTATAGTTTCATAGAGAAGAAAACGAAAGCACTCGGAAGATTAATAATGTAACGCTCAGCTTTTCAAGGTCGAAATATCGCCTATTTTTCCAAAGCAAAGTTTCCTATTATGTTCATCGTGTGCAAAATGAGAATATAATAATAAATAAATCAGGCAAAGCGAAGTAAGTTTCCGGACAATTGAATAAAAAGAATTCTAAAAAAAAAGGTAAAAAAAAAATTGATTTTATTCCTGATAGGCGTTTGCCTAACCAAGTGAAGAGCTTCTTTCAAGCAGTTTGTTAGCAGTTTTTTTTTTCGATCAAAAAGACACGATCTGTCGACCGAATCGGAGGCAATAATGGCTAAAAGAATGTCTTCCTCCACCCCATACTGCCTCCTCCTTATTTCCCTTACTGAAAAAAAAATTAAACTTTTAACCGATGATGTCACTTGGATGGCTGGCTAATCTTCAAAGTGGATCGTTTTGCCGGAGAGGGGAAAAGAATCAGACGGACAACCGGTTCGGCACGGATGATCGAGAACAGGAAATATCTACTATATGGGAGAGGTGATTGTAGAAAACATTAAGTCTAGATTAGGGTTGCCATACTATGATAACTACTAATCTATGAAATAGGTCTTCTTTGTGGAGGTTAGTTATTCATCTTTGGAATAGGGCTGCTTCTAACAGGTTGGCTAGCCATCTTTGGAATAAGTCGTTTTAAAGCATGCTAGCTATTCATCTTGGAATAGGTCTTCTTAAAGCATGTTAGCTATTAATGTTTGGAATAGATATTCATCTTTGGAATAGGTATCCCTAAAGCATGTTAGCTATTAATGTTTGGAATAGGGCTGCTTTTAGCAGGCTAGCTACCAATATTTGCAAAAGGGCTGCGTTAAACAAGCTGGCTACACATCTTTGCAAAAGAGCTGTATTTAACAGATTGGCTACTAATAATTAATTGGAAAGGGGCTGCTTTTAACAGGTTGGCTACAAATATTTGGAAAAGGGTTGCGATAAACATGTTAGCTACCAACCTTTGCAAAATAGTTGCGTTTAACAGGTTGGTAATCTTTGGAATAGAGCTGCTTCTAACAGGTTGGCTAATCTTTGGAATATAAAGCTGCTGATAAAACGTTAGCTACCAATCTTTGCAATAGAGCTGCTTTTACCAGGTTGCATACCAATCTTAGGAATAGAGCTGCTTATAGTAGAGAAAACTGCTTTGTGACTGCTTGTAATTCAATATTTTAAGTAAAAATGGTTATTGTCAAATACTAGGCTATTTGAGATTGTAAAAAATATGTTGATGGTAATTAGCAGCGTAAGCTATAAAGTACACTTTTTAAATGAGAATGTTACCATTGTAACATGTTCTCTGACGATGCAAGTTTTCCAAAGTCCTACATCGGACAGATCAGATTTGTTTGTATACATGGAACAATTTTATTTATACAATTATTTTCTCACTTTACTTAGATCAGTTACCTAGTTTTTTTTAAGTAGTACCTACTCCTGCAAGGAAGATTTTTTTTAGCACCGCGTCTTACTACCTGTTCAGGTCATACATCTATGTACTAATTATACTAATGGGTTAGGGATTAATAAAGGCTTAGTTTAAAATAAACGCATTCGAATTTTCGTGGAGGGAGAGTGGAAGCCCATTTAGGAAAACCACCCTTAGTGCACCCGACCGGGATCAAACTCTGATCTCCCCGTCCTCGGCAGTCTAGTTTAACACGAAACCAGCGCGTTAACCAACTAAGCTACCGAGGCGGGTTTGTGGGTGTTAACCGAACAGAAAATGATTCACCCTCAAGATCCGGCTTATCCGGATTTTTTTGCTATCCGGACCGACCGACCGCCACATTAGGCCGGATAGTCGCGAGCTTATTGTAAGTAGTTTTTGTTTGTTTACTGTGGACTCTCCAATAAATAATTACTACTATTAGATAGGCTCATTTTTTATTTTCCTATGTATCACCACTTAGCTATTAAATCTATTTAATTGTAATTTATTGCACACAAAGGCAACGTATTTATTATCATGCAAGCCTTGTAATCTGTATTTTACCGGTGCTAGGCTGTCAAGTGGGCTCGACTGTTGGCTAGCACTCTATACATTGAAAATGAGGATAACATTGTTCGACACTTTAGATCAGGCGGTAGTGTCTGTCTACTGAACTAAGGGTTCCAGGTTCGATTCTTGGCATTACAGAAAAATTTATCATTGGTGAAATGTGGATTTACTCTTTCACAGTGATGAATTAACGACAGGGGGGCTGGATGATGTGTCTGTCATAAATTTAAGTGTGTTTGTAAATCGTATGGCTGATACAATCAATCGGTTCAGAAAATTTACGTTAAATACCTTAAATAAATGAAAATAAAAATGAAAAATGTAATTAAATTATTATTATTACATAAGCCTTTGAGTAAATTTAATTACAATATGAAATCAAAACAAGGTTCAAAGGTCATATGAAACATTTACATTCACACTTCCTTCTCGGAAAAAAGATCTGCGTTAGTTTCTATCTCTGCAGCGTCGAGAAGTTTAAACCGGATATGCAGCTAGACTTAGACAAAAAGTAAGTTGAATGACTTGAGGATCTTCAGAGCGGAGTTGGCTGAATAGGTTCGAGGAGGGAGAGTAAAAAAAAATTGCTCTCTCTAAGCTTAAGATTCAGCTATAATATTTTGTGCTTGGAGCCATTAAAAGATTATGTCTGTTATGGGTTTTTTTTCTCAAAACAACATCTGTTGGTAGGTCATCGTTCGGTAAAGTCAAGTTTATTGAATAAAGAAAAAAAACACGTCATGACTTTCAGATGAGCAAGCAGACATCAGATGCTGCTGTTTCAGATAGCTGAGCATAAAATAGCAGCCAAACATTTTGTATACTTCCAAAGGAATCTTTGAAAGTAGTACCTCCATTTTACTATTGCCTCACGCATGAGCGTCCTTAAGGGGAGTGGGTGGGTAGGGGGACACGCCCCCCCTCCAATAATCTTCTCAGGCGGGACTTTTTTTTAATCAGTGATTTTTTTATTCAGAAAATTAAAAATCCACGTTTGGAGCAGTGCATTAATTTTTTTTATGTAGTTACATAATTAATTCCGTTATCTTACTATTCGTGTTATTCAATTGATTGGAAGTGTTTTTGTTTTTTTAAATTCAAGGTAAAAATGAGTTTGTCCTACCCCCTTCCTCCCACAAATAATTTAGATTTAACAACGCCTATTTACTGAAGTATTTCTTAAATAGTTTATGTGCTGATATTAATACAAATGTAAAAAATAAGAACAGTCCCAGCAAATAAATAATTTATATAATAATTGTAATTATTATAAATATGTAACAATCATATTTGAGTACTAAAAATATTTATTTTAGAATTTTACTTTAAGGGAAGCATTCAATAAATGACGTGGATAGAATGCAATCTTGAGGGTGATTGGGGAATTTGGGGATTGGGGGTGGTTGGAGACACAGACCTCTAACCAATGGCAAGACACTTTATGGATATTAAAAGCCTCTAGATAGAAGTTATTTTATGTCAACTCAGAGCATGTATTTAAAGAATGTAATTTCCCATTCATACAAAGCATCGAAGCTATTTTATATTTTTTAACAATGGGTAATTTTGGGGGCACTCTGAGTCTGTACAACAGTATTTACCTTTGCATATCAAGTTGTAAGTTTAGTATAATAATGTAGTCTATACACTCGAAGTGAAGGTATCAAATATTTTATCAGGTTATGGGTCTAACAACTTACGTCATGCGATGTAAAATTTGAGTTAAATAAACACCAATTTGGTGCCATTTCCGAAAGGGGTTTAAGGACGTTGCCTACCTGTGACGTCATGGAAGGTCAAGATAGAATGTATGTTAATGAATTTACGTTTTATTCTGTTTTAAAGATTTAACGTAGAAAAAAAACCCATAGATTCTCAAATAATTTAAAAAATAGTCTGACAGTGTTACAAAATTATTATTTTTATCTTGAAGTTGTTTTCTTGTAAACGTATTTTTTTTATAAATCATCTGAAACTTAGGTTAGTTGGTTTATTCACGAAAATGTCCTGTATAAGTATTCCTGCCAGGATGTAGATTAAAAGTGTCCGTGGCAGTTAATGTCTATCTAGAATAGGAAACAAGAAAAAGGTAATTTTAAAATACAAGTCAATGTTTTCAAGGTGCAAACAGTATAGTGATTGAAAACTCGTCAGAGGAAGAGGGAAAGTGTTGTAAGTAGATAAACAAGAGGCCTCGCAGGGTGAACTGCTAATTTTCTTCCCTCTCTTTATATTTCGTTCATTGGTGTGAAAGTGCTTGGGTGCGTAAAATTAAGATGCAGCCCGTTTCGCAAAAGAGCTTCGAAATCTTTAGAAGTAGGTAAAGTCTTTAATGACAGTTGGGGGGAAAGGAAGGTTAGGGAACCGCTAAAAAATATGTTACTTTCTGCAAATAGCTTTATTTTATTTTTTAGCCCAGAAGAATCAAGAAAGTAAAAAAAGGCAGAGGGAAACAACGAAGAAAGTACTAGTGATGTAATGATCGAATCCTCGATTTTAATCTTATTCGAGAGTATAGAGAATCGTAAAAAAAAATCTCGAATGCAATATGAAGACCTTGACTTGATATAACAATTTTAAGCGACGGGTGAAAGGAATTATTTAGACTAATGTAGTAGGGAGAGTCACAATCTCACACACACAAAAAAGGACAAAATTGTTTTAATATAATTTATTTATTTAAAAAAAGTTCTTTGTTGCTTACGACGTAATAGGCTTGGCAATGAAATATTATTTATCAGTGGCACCAAGTTTTAAACAAGAACTTTTTTTTAATTAACTTTTAAATGTTTTCAGTTTAAATTAAAGTGTAAATTTTTAAAGATTTGAGGTTTCGAATTTTGATTAGAGATTCGAAAGAAAATTTAAAAGCGTTCATCATAGCAGTCCCAACTCAGCTCCCGGCTCACGTGAGGTATGGGAGTAAAAGGGAAAAGAAAACACCTACGATATGTCAGAAATGTGTGCAGTACATTCGTATTTGAATGATGGGACAAAGCGACAAAGTTTCTTGTTAATAACTACAGTATGTCCCTATTATGGCAGAATGAAGATTTGTGCACAGTGCTTGTCTGTGAAACCATTCTAAAGTTGTCAAAAAATGGCCTTTTCAAAGCAGTTTTTATCCAAATAACATTTAATATTTCAACAATGTTCAGTATTAGGAACTTCTATTAACTCTTTATCACCATTAATGTTTAATCAGAAATGATCCACGTGCACAAACAAGTAAGAAACAGACTCTCAACCTTTTGCCGGCTTGAGTAATTCAAAATGGGCTTCACTAGTGTCACTGCTGGGTGAAGATAGGACTAACCGCAGCGTTCCAAGTGGGGAAGGACTCAAGCTGCTAAAAGGAGCACAACCATTTTAACCTGGAGGTTGAGTGTCTGGGTATATTATTTGTCTGTGTCCACGTGCAATAGTGTTTGTGAAAGTTTACGATTTCTAGCTGATTGTATCAAATAGTTGACGAGCACTCTTAAGAGTGGAATTCGAGAAATATGGGGCTCAAACCATCCCTAGAAGAAAAAAAAAAAGTTGATCGCGCAAAGGCGAAGTAAGCTCCACTTCCTTTTCCTCTTATATCCGCGACTTGACTCTCTGGTCGGTTAACTCACTCCCGACCTTGAACCTAATACTCCAGTTCATTCCACTGACACTACATCTTCTCTTCTTCGCGGCCAGGTAAAAGCTCATCTAAAACTTCTCCCCTTCTTAGACACTCAATTTACTACCTTACCTTCTTTCCGTCGCTTTGGTTTTTCAAGGACGCGATTACAATGCGGTTATAATAATGAGATTGAAGGAGAGAGGAGGGGAAGAGAGAAAAAAAACCTTTCTGTCATATCACCATCAGTCTGGACAGCAAAACCAGAAAAGGAAAAACAAAGAAGGGAAACAAAAAAAAAAGTTAAAGAAGGAAGGGAACTCGAATGCAAGTGCGCTTTGAATTTTTTTTTTTAACTGGTTGCTATGCAAGACCACGTCCAATAGCCACAGGAATAAACCATACTTTATTCCAACTCGCAACCATCTTTTCTCCAACGCATAGAAGTTGCAAGTAGTGGTGAAGTACGCTATGACCACCAATAACAGTTTAAAATGAGAGGAAATGTTATGTTAAACATTAGACGATCAACACATGCAATAACAATGTAGGGCCTATTATGGTCTTAGTTGTCAATATCAAGCTGTAATGCATAAGAATAGAGCGTTTCCACAAACGAGACTAGATACCAAGTCTGTTGGGAACGCCGTACTACGCATGCTCGACATTTTGCAACGCCAACTGAAAAAGCGTGAGGAACAGGCATTCTGGGCGGTACATTGTACAGGAAATGTCTTGAGCCCCCGAGAACAATAATTCCATTTCCTGAAATGTTGCCCGTCACTTTGTATCCAGAGAAGAAGGTAGTTTTCAAATCAATGCCCCCACTACGCTGTAATTTCTTAGGGAACTGTATGGCTACTATTGATGAACAGCGTTGTCGTTCTCTTGTTTTCGTGTGGTCAAACATCCCTTAAATATAAGACAAATTTTGCAACGCTGGCTAGTCGATGATGCCATTCGCTCCTTCCCCCGATATAGCTGCAAGCAAGGAGATTTGGCAACAGTTAATAAAAAGAGAGCGATGAGAGATACTTTCTCCTAGACCTGCAACTGCCTCAGAGGTGATAATTAGTGTAGCTATAAATTCATATTTATTTGTAATTTTATTAATTTATTTATATTTTATACCTTGAGTTACTTTTTGTATTCCTTGATTGACAAATAATTACCACTCCTTAATATATTTTTGTTTAAATTAATCCTTATCCATGTTTATATAATATACCAAGGGAGTTAATATAATTTTTTGAAAATAAAAATGTAACATATGTATGTTTAAAAAATTGTTACAAATCATCACTGGGTGAGAGACAGGTATTCAGGCAGGAGGCGTGTGGTGACACCTTATTTTTATGTCTCTCTCTCTCTCTCTCTTTAAAAAAATGTATTACATTCAGATGAGTTGTCGAAGATCTTCTTCATAATAACACAATGCCAAACGGCCCTCAGACCTCAGACCATACCTGTGGTAATATAAATTATAAAAATTCTTAGATTCTTAGAGTAAAACTTTTTGTTTGCCAAAATTAATCGAATATTGCTTCAGTAGAAACATAAAGAGTTTAATTTTCTTCACATTGTGATCTCAACAGTTGTCGAATATCTGTCAAAAGTGCGCTTGAATTTAATGACAACTTTTCTTCCTCATTTAAAAAGTGTCTCATCTAATGCCGCTATGCTCGTGAGAGATATTCAACCAATGTTGATATCACCATGTGAATAAAATTCAACTGTGTTTCTACTGGAGAAATATTGTAGTTATTGTGACAAAAAAAATTTATGCTGTAAAAACTGCAAACACACTGCCCTTAGCTCGCGTTCGTTACATCCCCACCTTAACACTGACGTAAAAGGATAAAAGTTGTCACTAATAAAATTGTGAACGTTTACCGAGAAATGGGATGCAAATATTCTGCGGTGAATGGCGTCAAGTGATGCAATACAATACCTACATTGAAATAAGTTATTAAGATAGGTCAGTAACAAGGCATGAGGCGCACGATTGGCAAGAGAGCACCGGCCGTAAAGCTCACTAATATAGACAAGGTGGAATCTCAATGAGAGTTTATTACCCAGGGCTGCATTCACAGGTAATAAGCAATAAAAACTTATTGCGATGGTTGGCTGTCCAAGCGTTGCACACGATCCCCATCGGCGGGATGTGGACTTTAAGGAGTAGTATTTCTATACGACGTAAAATTTGACGAATCAAAGACGACAGACAACAAGGATTTGGAATGGGATAAATAGTTAAAATTCATGTAGTGAGAAGCTGTTATAAAACCAAATGTGTTGACTGACAAATTTTTTTTTATTTTTATTTTAGTGCCGCATCTTATTATCCGTTCGGGTTGTACGCATATTTATTAATTATGTTAATTTGTTAAGGATGAGGAAGGTTGTGATTTAGAAGTGTAACCAAATTGGCGCGGAAGGAAAGTGGAAAACCACCCTCAATACACCTGACTGGGATTCGAGTCCTAATATCCCCATCATAGGTAGTACAGTCTATTGCTAGAGTGACGCCTTAGACAATTCAACCACCAAAGAGCGGTTGAATAAAAATAAATTGATGAAGATATCGCTGGATTTAGGTGTGACCAAGCGGACTAAACGTCAAACTCACCTATTCTGATTGGCTGGTTAAGGTGAGGTCAGGGTTAAAATCCTAGCTGGGTGTAGCGAGTGTGTCTCTCTCCCCCCCC
>CABFWB010001924.1:7184-22952 GCA_902151455.1 Timema bartmani | reverse complement strand
GGGGGGGGGGATAGAATGGGTGGAAACGCAACAATATTGAGTTATGGTCATGTGCAAAAACGTAAGAGATAGTTCTATAGCTACACACAGTTTTTTTGTTTTTGTTTTTTAACACGAGCTTTCTTTACACGATACCATATCACCAGACAACATAAAGTGTCGTGTCGTGTCGTGGAGTTTTTCCAGTGATAACAGTACTATTAAGAGGGCTTATTTTTATTCATACCACCACGTGTTAGAGATGAGGAAGGTTGAATTTGAAAAAAAAAAGTATTGGCATTTCCGTAAAGAGAGTGAAAAAATATTGATGAAAAACCAGACTCGGTACACCCGACCGGGATTCCAACCACGATACCCTCGTCATCGGAAGCCCAGTTTATTGCGAGTGTATGCATAAAATCATGTGACCAAACATGTTGGTTTATATCTGGTTAAAACTGTAGCTCTGAGGGTGACCTGGTGGTCTAGGGGTAAGGTGTCGGACTTCTGTGCTTGGGGTCCAGGATTCAATCCTCGGTCCCGGCACAGATTTATCTGATTTCCAAACCCTTCCTTCACCTTTGACAAGATGTGTATTAATCACAACTTATGAATGTGAGGAATGCCAGGCCTCCACCGTGGTTCGGATTCCACGTTAAACTGTAGGTCCTCCATTTCATCTCACAATCACCCTACCATTACACATTAGAGTAAGTGTGTATAACCCAAACGGGTAGTAAGACGTGGTGCTAATAATAATAATGTAGCTCTGAGATGTTCTCTCCCATCCTGTCCCCATTTGACTAATCATACATTAGACTCTGCTCCGCATACCTCATATGGGAATATATGTCCGTTGATACCCGACCAACGTAGTGTTCGCTCTAACGAGTAATGATAACAATGGTACATTTTTAAGGTGGGATGGAAGGGGACGCGAGATAAGACCAGTGTTTTTTGCACTTTTTATGGCAAAACTTTTTTTTTGGCCAAAATTAATAAAATATTGTTCCAGTGCAAACATTGAATTATTTTATAATTATCGATAATAGCTATCAAAAGTTACAGCTGCAAATAAAATGACTTGATTTATCAATATATTAAAATTATCCGGCCCAGATGTGGAAAATTAAACTAATCTTATCTATTTAAGAAACAGTTGATACATATATATGTATACCTCAGCTCGTGTGTTAGCAACCTCGCGCAGACGGGGTCCCTGCCCTTGAAGAGCCGCCACACGGGGTCTTACAGTCGGAACTGAAGAAGGGGGGTGGGGGGGAGTACGAAGGGGACACCCAGAAGAGGAGGAGGGGTAATTAACTAAGAGTCAACCTCCTGTCCTTCAAAGAGAGTAAACGTCTGGTAGATCGTATTCTTCGTATTCTTAGGGCAGGGCCATTATCGCCGTGACTAGGAAGCGCGGAACGTCAAAAATACGTCACTCTAGCAATAAACTGGAACTACCGATGATGGAGAGATCGGGGTTAGAATTCCGGTCAAGTGTACTGAGGGTGGATCTCACTAAATCATTTTCCACTCATTATTTTCGCGCAAATGCGTGTACACTCCCTTTTAATTCAACCTTCCTCATCCTTAACACATTTGCTTGAAAATACTATCCATGCGTATAGCCCGGACGGATAGTTAGACGCGGTGCTGGTAAAAAATCACCATTTCTATCGCATCCGACGGAAAAATTAACTGTCAAGTTACCAGGGTTCATCCTATCCTATAATAATAATTAATAAGTTGTTGCAGCTTTAGGTGCAAGTTATTACGCTAAAATTGATTCGGAGTTTTTTAATTGGAAACATGTTGTCCCCCATATCCCTCCTTGAGCAGGTCCCAGATGAAGGTAAGAGTAGCGGGTGTGAGAAAGGGGGCTGACGTCACCGTTTATGACTTGGACACAGACAAATAATATACCCAGACACTCAACCTCCAGGTTAAAATGGTGGCGCTCCTTTTGGCAGCATGAGTCCTTCACCACTAGGATCGCTGCGGTTAGTCCTATCATCACCCAGCAGTGACACTAGCGAGGCCCAGCGTTGAAGGACCCAAGCTAGCAAAAGGAGCGCAGTGAAACCCCCGTAAGGTTGAGAATCTGTTTCTTACCTGTTTGTGGACTTGGGTCAAAGTACAGGCATGGATCTGTGTGGCCCTGACATCACGTGTTTTTGTGTGTTTTTTTTTTACAGAGACAAACTTAGAGGATATTTTTAGGTGATTTTGCGAATTAAAGGAAAAAAACTTTTATTTTACCCCATTAAAAGGAGCCATTTCTCACCGTACAAAGATTTGATCAAGTCTCACAATTTTCAAATGAATATTAAAATAATGACGGAACCAACCAGCCCCGTGGTGTAGTGGTCAGTGCACCTGGCTAAAAACCTAGGGGTCCCGAGTTCGATTCCCGGCTAGTATCTTGGATATATTTCTTGAAAGGGGAAATAGCCTATCCCAACGGTCACCAGGGTTTGGTTAATTAGGCTCAAGTTAGGTTTAAGTGCTTCCACTGGTTCGACACCCTCGCACTCACTATCACCATCATCTCATCTCATCGGGACATTCAAAGAACCCCCACGGAAAGGATGTATGATTAGTATAGTATGATTTAGTTTGGAAGAACAGTAGAAGTTAGTTACTAATGTAACTAAAACAATTTTAATATATGCATACATCAATTATTCGTGTGATCTGCAGCTGCCACTTTTAATAGATATTATCAATACCTATAGAATGATACAAATAGTATGGTCAAATGTTATCTATCAAGGTTGGCTGCAAAGAAATATGTTTCAATTCTCTCTGCTGTTCTTCCGACCAAAATCAGGGTATACATTCGGGCGTCCCCTGGGCAAAGGTCTAGAATATTTTTTTCCCAATTTTTGACAGAGTCAACTCAAAAACTTTTTTTTTTTTTTTACTTACTACACTAATCTTCTGAGGGTGCAATACATACATATACATACATTAGCCGGTAATATATATTTTACAGGAATTAAATGCATCAATAAAGTATGTAGTCGCACTGCACACGTGATACACCGGGTTAAGAAACAACTTTTTTTTAAATAAAAAAAGGTTCCGAGACCTACGGATAGCTCAAGTGAAGCACATAACACACTCTCTCTCTTCATTACGCAAGGTTCGGTCGGTGGGATACGATCTCCTTCCCCTCACTCCCCTGGAACCAGTTGATCTCTCTCGGTAACGTTCCTCCCGGTTATAGTAGTAGAAGAAACAAGTCAGTGGTCTGCCATTTCCTGTCATTGTCTCAAGAGGACAAGGTCGAAGTACGCCGGACGTGAGATGCATCGTCAACATAGTACGACGGACAAGATGACGCGCTGACCCTCTTAAGACTCAAGTTTAAGGTTAGGTTGGTTAAACCTTCCCAGTTTCGTCAGAAGCTCTTGGAGTGGTCGATGAACCAAACAGACTTTGGACTAGAGAGGGACATCCACGGTTATTTGCGAGCGAGTCTCACTACCAGCCATGGGTACTCCCCCCTCCATTGGCCGAATGGTCTAAGGCAGGGATGTGTACACTTACTTGTCCAACACCTTAGCTCAGTCGACAGCGTATCTGTGTTTGAATCTAAGGGTCTCGGCTTCGATTCCCGGCATGGACGAAAAATTTATTATTGGTGAAATGCGATGTATTAACGGCCGAAGGCTGGATGTTGTGTCAGTTCTAGATGTAAGTTAGTTTATAAGTCGTATGACGATATAACTAACCAGATGTGTTCAGAAAGTGCACTTTAAACACCTCAAATAAATGAAAAAAAAATGTAACTTTACCTAAAGGAGGGATAAATATTTTTTTTTTTATTTGGAAGGTCAACAGCTTTTTCATTCATTAATTGTTCTTCAAAATTAATTTTAAGAAAATGATAAACTCACATAATAGACTGACATGAATAAGTTTAAATACATTGAGAACGCAAAACAATCATAAATATCATAGTAGCTTAGTATGTTTTTAAGTTCGTTTGTAATATTTATATGCTGGAGTGCGAGATGAATGGAACTGTGAGGAGGTGATTCTCAAGAAAGAAGACAGAAGCTCATCAGTAAGTCGGTTTATAAGATCACTTTTCCTCAAGTTTTCTGGTTGAAAACAATCGTTCGAATGAACATGAGGATGCAAACAATGCCATATCATTTTGGACATGATTGATCAAGTTTGAAATTTGGATTTTGGCATGGTTTTATATATTTTTTAAATACACTTTTGTTGTGTTTAAAAGAGCCTGATTTACAACTCAACCCATATTAATTATTGATCATGCGGGCCGGATGTAACACAGTGACGGGACGTAGTTTGCTCATCTCTTGGGTTTCCCACTTTCCTTCTACGCAAATGTGGGTAGAATACCTGCAAAATGCTTCCTTCCTCCTCCCTACTCCATTATAGTAATAATCCTACATAAGTATAACCTTAACAGGTAGTAAGACGTGGTGATAAATAAAATAGTTAATATAATATAATATGCTAGAGATTATGAAGGTGACATTATAGGAAGTGGACCTGAATTATCGTGGAAGAAGTGCACAAAACTATTTTATTAACACCTACAATACACCCGACCGGAATTCGAACACCAATCTTCCAGTTATTGGGAATCCAGTCTAACAAGATAATATCACGTTAGACCAGGGGTCGGCAACAGGTCGCAGCAATTTTCAGTCGACCGCGTAAAAAAAACTACATCATCACGAAAAGGCAAGCTTACCTTGCATTATTCCACTATGATACAGCCTATAAGATAGAGCCATAGTGTAATCAGTCAAGGTAAGACTGCTACCTTGCTTAGTTCCACTATGGTACAGCTTATAAGATAGAGCCATAGTGTAATCAGTCAAAGTAAGACTGTTACCTTGCTTGGTTCCATTATGGTACAGCTTATAAGACAGAGCCATAGTGTAATCAGTCAAGGTAAGACTGCTACCTTGCTTGGTTCCACTATGGTACAGCTTATAAGATAGAGCCATAGTGTAATCAGTCAAGGTAAGACTGCTACCTTGCTTAGTTCCACTATGGTACAGCTTATAAGATAGAGCCATAGTGTAATAATTCAAGGTAAGACTGCTACCTTGCTTAGTTCCACTATGGTACAGCTTATAAGATAGAGCCATAGTGTAATCATTCAAAGTAAGTCTGTTACCTTGCTTGGTTCCACTATGGTACAGCTTATAAGATAGAGCCATAGTGTAATAATTCAAGGTAAGACTGCTACCTTGCTTGGTTCCACTATGGTACAACTTATAAAATAAACTGAAAATTGAAAAATGACACCTGGACACGAGAATCGAACCCGGGACCTCCCGTGTCCAGGTGTCATTTTTCAATTTTTCAGAATATGATATCTAGTGGAGTAATTCCCTACTAATAAGCATAAATAATAGCTCTGGCTATTAATTCTTAATTTATTATAAAATAAAACCATAGTGTAATCAGTCAAGGTAAGACTGCTACCTTGCTTGGGTCCACTATGGTACAGCTTATAAGATAAAGCCATAGTGTAATCAGTCAAGGTAAGTCTGTTACTTTGCTTGGTTCCACTATGGTACAGCTTATAAGATAAAGCCATAGTGTAATCAGTCAAGGTAAGACTGCTGCCTTTCAGAGTAAAATGAGTGTGCATTTGATTTATTTTATGTATTTTCTATAAAGAGAGGGACATAAGTATTGGAGGAAATATTGAATTTAAGGAATAAATACAAGGTGTATAGAAAAAAAGAATTAAAAGTAGAGTGGATAAACGAAGGGGGATTGCGGAACCTTTGATAAATGTAAAAGTCGAGGCTCAAAAAAGTTGCCGACCCCTGCCTTAGATCATTCGATCACCAAAGTTGGTTTCTGATGTCTTAAAAAGAAAAGATAATAGCTACGGAATCATACACAAACATATCCGTTTGTTCTCGGACCTTCTGCTGCAGAGGTCAGACGTCTTGAGTCGAGAGGAACACAAAAGGTTGATTTCTGGGAAGGATCCTGTATAGCCTCGAAGGATGTTATCTGTGACCGAGACTACAAACCATCCTCCAGGATTTTTTTTAGTAGCCATTTGTTTATTTACGAGTCGCTTGCGTGTACAAACGGGATAAATTAAAAATATGCATTCATTCAAATAAATATTTCGTCGGTGCTTTTGTGTGTTATAATCATAGAATCTTCACACAAAAAAGATCCCCATTGTTTAAGAAGGAAAATAAAACGTGAACCAACTATGGAATTAGAGACTAAATGATACAAGATACAGAAAAAAAATAGTGTCCCCCCCCCTCCTTTTTTTTACGCCTCGAAGACAAAAGATGCTACACAAAGGCCACAACATTTTTACATGACAAATGAGTTCCTTTTATTTTCTTATGTCACGTTTAAAAGGATATTCCTTGGTGTGTCTTTTTACATTTTAAAAATAAATTACCCCAATGCGACTTTTTTTGTTTAGCAAGATTCATCCTCCAGTGAAGTATAATATTGAAATTTACGTCTCCGAAAGAAACTAACAAATGAAAATAAGTAATTGTTTTTGGATACGCGTCAATGGTGTAAAACATATATCAAGGTACCGAGGGAGATAAGTGTAAATTCACATTACAAACATTTTCCAGGAAACGACTTTTACCTATCAAATCTAATAAGGACTTCAGATCAAAAATCTTTTCTAACCATAATATGAAGTGCAATTATAAAGATCTCATGATTGTCTAACAGATGGCAGCACTAGCTAAATTTAGTTAAAATTGGACTTCCTCCTTTTCCCCCTGTACCCTGTTTACGTATTTGTTGTTATTTTCTGTGTACACCACGCTATTACCCCTCTGGGTTATACTCATGTTGACACTAACGGAATAAGGACGAAGAAGGTTGAATTTAGAGGAAATACACTGGTATTTATGTGTAGGAATAATAGAAAACAATTTTAAGGGGAAAAAAATCCTCAATTCACCAGGTCGGAATTATTTCCTCAACGTCTTCGTCACATGAAAATCAGACCAAATGAGGTTAACACCTTAGCCCGTAAGCACATCAATGTGTATTTATCTTAAACGTAGAGATTACACCTTAGACCATGCAACTACCGAGACGGGTTATCCCGTATTGGTGTGGAAAGATGAGGGGAAACCCACATGTGGAAAACTATCCCCCAACCAACACTCAGTCAAGATTCGAGCCTCAACCCCCACCCAGCAGCAAATCAGTCTATTGCAAGCCTGACCCTCTATACTGTGTGACCACCGGATTAAGATAACTATAAATGATAAACATGCGTAAAATATCAAGTATGTTTTATTTACTGCCGATGTTACACCGACTATCCTTTATTTGCTAATCTTGTGTGAAGCAATTTGTTACTCTGGACAATGTTCATCATTATTATGTCATGGGAGTGGTACAAAAGAAACACGAGATGGGATCCGAACCTTGCCTCATCACCGGAGTAGGACTGAGGCAACAAAAAAAACGCGTGTGAAACTAGAAAATTATGGACGGTCTGTTTGTTTGTTGTTTTTTTTTACCCTTATGTTTCTGCCATTGTTAATGATAAGTTTCACTGGCCAGTGACTTTAACGCTAGTGTAAGACGCAAGTAACCCATATTTCATTGCGTTGACTTACTTACACGCTGACAAGAGATTTTTATTTTTTCTACCTCGTCTTCCTAAAACAAACTACTTAAATTTAATAAGGTAAATACACATTTGTCAATGTTGGGAGCTCTGATGTAGGAGATATAAAAAACACTAGTGAAGCTGGAATTGAAATACATTGGATTAAACTGGGTTTACCTCATATTTTAAAAGTATAATCAATCATTTTCAAGTTGTTGTTTTTTTCCCATTCTATAAGAAAGAAAGATTCGTGTATTGCTAATGTTTTTGGGTTCCTTGGATACTTTTTTAGATTATTTAATTAGTTGGGACCAAACATGCTCTTTTTTTTAAATCTTAATATATTTAAGGAAATAAATGATATTGTGTACCGCACAGACTTTCTCCCGCTTTTATCTTAAAATATACATTTTCTAAAAACTCGTTAGATTTGTGAAACTAAATAATATATTGTCTAGTACTACAACTTTATAAACAATAAGTTAATTTTTTATCTAAAATATCTACGTAGAAATGATCAAAATGGCAAAATTTCCCTCATGTAAAGTACCCTCGAAGTAATGTTCATGAGAAAATGAGAATCTCCATCTTATTTATAATAATAAACAGTTCTAGATATAATCAAAATTGTTTGAGCGAATTTTTAGAAAATCGATTGTTCTCTTTCTACCCTTCAGTAAACTACCCTTAAATTTAGAGTTAAATATCTAATTACAAAAACCCCTTATAGAACCAACCCCAGATACAAAGTTTTATCCCAATCTGTAAAATCGTTTCGGCTCTAGCCCAAGTTATAGCCAGACAGACGGGATTGCTAAAACAACTTTTTTGATTTCAGGGGTCATGAAACGTAGATATTTATCAAAATATTGAGTACGTTTTTTTTTATGATCACAATACTTTCTCTCCGAGGTGTCAAGATAAAGTAGAAAAGTAATATTTTGATGTACAGTGGCATAAGGCGTTTTGTCTTTACCTTAAATACCACGCAAGGGTAAAGCGAAACATGTTATGAATAGAAATGGAGTGGATACAAATTAATAAGGTGATTATTTGTGCTAAAATTAATTGAACTAAAATTTCTTAAGAATAGAATATAATCTATTTTGTTATTTTGCTTTTCAAGGTATTTCCACACAGCATGCATCCTCACCCCTCCTCTCGCATTGACAAGTGACACATGAAAAGCACGGATTCACGTTTTCCCCCATTTGACCTCCAACCGATCCTCTTTGAACAAAATGTTAACCTTAGTTTCAATAGTAAAATGGGGCTCTCATATCCGTTGGGAATGAAGCTAACATTGAGACTTGTGAGTCACGGTCCCGTTTGGTCTATACGCCTACATTAATTACGATAGTGGGGTAAGGATGAGGAAGGTATAACTTCAGAGGAATTATACCAGGTTTCGCGTGAATAGAGAGTGGGAAACCATTTATTAAAAAAAAAAAACTTCCTCAAAACACCCAACCGGGATTCGAAATCCGATCTCCCCGTCACCGACAATCCAGTCCAACACAATAATTGACGCGGTAGATTATTCGACCACCGATACGGGTGAAAACCAAAATATATTTTATTATTTAAATTGAAAAATAACACCTGGACAGGGGATTCGACCCAAGGAACTTTCACTTGGCCAATTAATGCTCTACCACTGAGCTATTAAGGTATTGTCCCGTGCACAACGTCATTCTTCACTCAGAATTTAAGGCAGAATATATTTGCTCACTGCCTGGACGTATGATAAACACACACACACACGTGATTACGGTATATTTCTTGAAGAGTGAACAATTCGGTAGATTACCGTGACTGCGTTTCAAGGTAACAGGCAAACGGTTCAACTCTGCATATCATATTCTTGGGACTTATTTTGGTGGTAGCAAGCAGGAAGGGTAAAATAGGGCGACACATATGGTTGTAACATGACAGCATTTACAATCGAACATTTTATTAGAGGTCGAATGTAAGCAGGTATAATCAACATTAAGACTGGCGTTACAGGTTCTTAACTGACCGCCTGCATCCATCTACATCTTACACACCCCAACCCTTCCCCCATTTCACCCCCTACACTCACATTTTAAAACCATGTAAAGTAAACGATTATATTTTAAGTGCGTGGGAAGCTTCTCAATTTCTAAAAAAATCAGAATATGGTTATATTCGTTTTCAAATGTAAAAACCGAATCTTAGTATTTGAAAGATTCATTTAATCCGAAATTCGAATTTAAAAGTCTAACAAATGTAATAATTTTTTTTTTTAGAAGAAGTTATCATAAATCCATTATTTGCCCTGACCAGCGAAAAATGCGGTCCTTAGACGAGCAATAAAGCTGCACAAAAATTTGATATTGCACAATATTATTGATCTTTTGGAGGATATGTTGAACGATTGTGCAATATATTGTATCAATCATCAGCTGTTTGAAATATACTGCGCAATGGTGAAATATTGGTCAGTTTGTAGGTACTATTGCACAATATAGCACAAGATTTCAAGGGGGAACACACCGGCTTAAATAATTATGTGCAAGTTTAAAAAATGATTGCCAAATATATTAAAATTGACGAGAGGAAATTTATTCATAAATGCATTAAAGTGTATTGCACCATTTCTTCATCCACCTTCTCCTCTTCTTTTCTCTTTAACAAAAAAATTTAAAAAATCAATGGCTACTCAAGCCGCATTCGTATCACTTAAAATTTTGAATGAACTGAATTAGTGCACAATTCTATTTTTGAGTTATTGAATTGTTTAGAGGGAGCGTCAATAATATTGCACAATATGATTGAACAATATTATTGATCACCTAGGGCTCGCTAATGTTCTATTTGTATCTGATAACATATAATTATATTTTTTTATTATTTAGTACCACGTCTTACTACCCATTCGAGTTATACGTTGAAGTACTAATTACGCAAATGCGTTAGGAATTGGGTAGGTTGTATATAGAGGAAGTGAACCCGCATTTGCGCCAAGGGAGAGTGGTAAACCATTTAGGGAAAAAAACCTCCAGTTCACCCGAGTGAGATTCGAACCTCGATCTCCCCGTCCTCGGTACTCTAACTCAGCACGAAACTAGCGCGTTAGCTAACTACGCCACCGAGGCGGGTATATCATCATAAAATAATCGATTCGAAACATCTTCCTTAAGAAATATTCGATTTGAAATAGATTCGAGTCATTTATATTTTAAAATATTCGATTAGAAATTTGAAAATTTGATTCGCACATGATTACTAAATTTTCTATATTTCGTGCCTGAAAATCGCGGCTTATAATCCCACACATTATGTACACCCACATTCAAATAAAGTTTACAGTAAGTAGGCAAAACAAAACATAGTTACACGCCGGACGCAGCAATGAACCGCGGGTTAAACCAAGTACGGTAAACATGGCGTGCGGGCGTGCGACCAGAGGTCATTAAACTGAAAGACAACAGGAAGGCCAGGGGGTGAGGGAGGGGAAATACAAGATAACAAATGTTTCTGGACATAAGTCCATTTAGCGTAGGCGGGACAGTTACCAAAATATATTTTTTTAGCACCGCGTCTTACTACCCGTTTGGGTTGTACTAATTACGGGGAGGGCATTAACGTTGAGGAAGGTTGAATTTAGAGGAAGTGTACCCGTATTTACGTGGAGGGAGAGTGGATAAAACTATTAATGAAAAATTACCCTCAATACATTCAACCGGGATTCGATCTCTCCGTCTTCGGCAGTCCAGTCCAATTGGAGAGTAGTGCCTTTAACCATTTAACGACCGGAATGGCTGATATTTTATTTTATTTGTCCAAAAAGTTTTTTATTTTTTGTTGAGAAAACTGTAAAAATACTTATACCATAAGGGGGATGAAAGGGTACGTGAGAAAAGGAGAGGATTTTTTTTACAGTTTTTATAGTAAAACTATTTTTATCAAAATAAATAAAATATCACTCCAGTAGAAACATAAAGTTTAATTTTCTTCACACGGTGACTTCAACAGTTGTTGAATATCTGTCAAGGATGTCCTGGAATTTAATGACAACTTTTTCTCTTCATTTAAAAAGTTTCTCATCTAATACTGCTATGCTCATGACAAATATTCAACAACTGTTGATATCACAATGAGGAGAAAATTAAACTATGATTCTAATGGAGCAATATTTTATTTATTTTGGCTAAAAGATGTTTTTCTGCACAAACACTGACTTCAACTCATGTCACCGGGTCAAGGCCGTAGCCAGCCAATAATTTCAGGGGGGGTTTGGTGGGCACATCCTCCAAATGCTGGAAGCTAGAAAAAATTCTAAATGATAAACAGTTCTATAAGCTCTTTGAAGTGGTTTGTTTCATGGTAAAATAACTCACTAACTGCCGAAGGCTTGGAAAATTTATAAATATTAAACACTTTTTGAAGCTCTGTGAAGAGTTTTTATGGTAAAATAACCTCCAAAATACCGAAGGCTAGGAAAATTTCGAAATATTTATCACCTCTAGAAGCTCTTTGAAGTACTTTTTATGGTAACACAGCCCCCTAATTTGTATTTATATCTTAATTTTAATATTGTTTGAACCATAAATAAAGCCATACATATTCTGTTCATAAAATTTCGCGGGGGGTTTGAACCCCCAAAACCCCTCCCTGGCTACGGCCTTGTCACCGGGTGTCAAAGAGACATCGCTTGGCTTTCAGCCCAGACCAATGTGAGTCCCGTGGGTGCTGCTACTCACCGGTACGCTCTACCCAAGTAAAGTAGTTCCCCACCACCTCACCCACCTCAAGACACACATTACCAGCACAGAAATGTGTCAACGGTTCTATTCCATGTCCCTCCTGACAACCGAAGACAAGATGGGCGGGGAAACTTGACAACACCGCAGTTGTCAACAGACACAGATTTTACCCACGATCTTGTAAATTATATAACGACACGTTCAAGGTTGACTTAATGTAACATACACGATCGTTATTTCTGTCGTGTATACATGTATAAAACAAAGGAACATGGTATCGAATCAACCCACATGCCCAGTTCGGTACCTTTCCCTTGCCAAGTTGCTGTTTACAAAGAGAACATCAATCTTATTCGCCGACAAAAAGTCGAAATTGAGTCATAGAAAAATAAATTAGGAATATGTATTTTATTTCATAATATAAATTTAAATTATCGCTGCAAACATTTGATTGAGTTATTTTTTATCGGATACTTAACGAGTAACTCATGAGTATAAAATCTCTATCCAGGCAGATACACCTTCACTTGTAATCCTGTTCCTGGATTCGAACACAGGTGTTCTGGATACCCTCAAATGTGGCAGCTGAAACGCTCAATATCGGCAACTCAGCGTTGTTGACCTCCACGCGACTACATTGTAATTAATTTACTTTAATGCCTTTACAGTAAGTAGACCATTCATCCACGAAATAACACGTGTCAGAAAGTATTTATTGCCAACGTGCAGAATTTAGAGGGCTTACGAATTGGTACGTTAACTTGATCTCTCAGTGAAGCATGTATGTATATATAGCTATCAGATAAGGGTTTTATCATGAAAATTCAAATGTAACAAAAAAGTTTATGTCCGCCGAGTCTTACTACCCACCCCGGTTATCCACGTATTTACACAATTGAGGTAGAGATGAGGAAGGATGCGATTTGTAAAATGAGCCATTTACCACCGTCCTGCGAGTTGTCCAGGCATCGCAATTTCCAGCTGAATATCTAAATCCTTAAGAAAATTATATATAATATTAATAATAATTAATAATTTTTTCTATATATATATAATAGTCCTATGACTTGCCCAAGTGCCGCAATTTCCAGCTGAATATCTAAATCCTCAATGAATTATTTATATATTTATACATACACATATATAAAATTCCGCAAGGGTTTAGATATTCAGCTGTAAATAGCGGCACTTGGGCAAGTCATAGGAGAGTGTAGTGTAAATATGCAGATACATCGGATGGGTAGTAAGACTCGGTAGATATCAACATTGTTTTTTGTTATAGGTGAATTTTCATAAGAAGGATCTTATCTGAGAGCTAGAAAAGTTAATAGATATACTTTCACGTATTCATACGTCAAGCTATGTTTTCTGCAGATGTCCATTTTTATAGATGTTATCTGTGTCTATAAAATAACAATGTAGTAAAATGTTATCAATTTTGTTCACAGATAATGTGTTGACATTTTATAAAAGGCCCTTTCTATGAAAATTAGACTGTTTAGTGTCCTAGTTCAGGTTAGTTAGTTAGGTTAGCCTTGTGATGATTTATAACCTCGCGTTTAGAAAGTGTACGTTAATTCTCAAAATAGTAATAAATAAATAAGACAAGCAGCGTGTATTAGTCACAACTGTGTATGATGACATGAACTCTAGATCTTGTGTCTCTGTAAAAACAACAACGAAAGTGCTCGTTCCGCTTTCTCGTAAAAAAACACAAAAAAAAGCTCCGGTGCAAGTGAGCTGCTTGCAGTGCGACTGCACGATAGGGTCAAAACCTCCGCCGGCGCAGTGGAACACTACATTACCGCCCCTAGAACAAACCCGCGGTCACGAGAGAGTCAGTTTATTATATCATACAGCGCGATAAATCCCTCCACTCTCGTCACGCTAACGAGATAGCATTGTTCTGTCGTGAAGTTGTAGGGCCGGGAGTTATCAGAAGGGAGTCGAACCGAAATATTTATAGGTTTTGGTTCTATTTCCGGTTCCCCAATCAAAAATGCTATGGGATTTTAAACACCGGGTCTTACTACCCTTTCTGGTTGTACACTAACTACGCTAATGGTTTTAGATATGAGGAAGGTCATATTTAAAGTAAGTGTATCCGCATTTGAGTAGAAAGTGTGGAAAAAAAACATTTTGAAAAACCACCCTCAGCACACCCGACCTATATTCGAACCTCGATCTCCCAGTCATCGGCAGTCTAGTCTCCTGCGAGAGTAGCGCGTTAGACCATGTGGCCACCGAAGCGGGTAAAAGGAATATCCTATTGTTTGACACCTTGGCCTAAGCGGTGGTGTGTCTACTGAGCTAAAGATTACGGGTTTTATTCCCGCCACTGCCGAGAAATGTATCATTGATTAAATTATGTTAGTTTCCCCTTCCAAAGTGATGAATTAACGGCCGGGAGGCTGGGTGTTCTGTCTGTTATAGCTATATACATAGAATGAATCGCACTGCTGATCGAAATGTTATCATTCGAATGAGCTTCATAATCTCGACCCCCAGTCATACTTCCAACGGTTCTTACGGTTGGGCTGATAAACACATGTATATATGCTAGTACCCATCTGTGTTTAGAGGGTCTACATCAGAAACTGAGTGAAATTAAACGACGCGTTGGCCTCTAATTAATTAGGCAGTTTCTCTAAAACTGAAGTGCTCGACAGTAGTTTCAATCAAGAACCATTTTTGGAAAGTATGTCAAAACATGAAGACGGCACAATCGAGATTCGGTCCATAAAACAATCAGAAGAGGTCGAGTGAGAGCGAGATAAATAGGTAGGAAAGAAGGGAAGGACTTCAATCTGTCTTTTCTCAGCGTATCATATCGGAAATTCACGAGCCAACCGCTGAGACGGTCAATTTTACAAACTAGAACAGTTACAGGAGGTTGGAGGGACCACTAGCGAAGTGAACCACTTCTAACCGGCATCCATTATCAATGATACTTCCCCCCTCTTCTTACAATCCTTTTCGAATCGTTTCTAGGGCAATTTCTCTATCAGGCTCTAAGTTTTAGAAATCGTCATATTTGTAAGGGTTCAAGCGATGAGTCGTCAGGTTAAACCTGTGTATCCTAGAGCCTTACGTCCACGCTGTCATTTTTTTAAAAACTAAAAAGCACACTACAGACTCCCTCAGCTCTAGAAAATACACATCGCCCAGTAGCCCGATCAACATCTTACTGTAAAATGGAAACCCTTCATGACCTTGCAGTGACCCTGAGGTGCTATCGACTGAACTGAGATGATGCGATTTTAAGGATTCCTTCCTAGCAGTGATCGGCAGAACGTCTGGTGGCCACGATGGGAAACAAGTCACCTCTATCCGAGGTTTCCTTAAACCACCACGGACGTACCCTCGGTTAACCAGGCCACCAACCCCTATCACTAGATAATTCAAACCTCAGCGGGGTAGCTCGGGAACACA
>CABFWB010001923.1:116381-132508 GCA_902151455.1 Timema bartmani | reverse complement strand
TCAAGCCCCTCACACTTTGACGAGGTTTCTAAACATATCAACTTGTGACAAGAAGGTTAGATCTTTATTACCCGGGCTTAGCTTTGGTGGGAAACCAAAAATATCGACACGGGACTACGCCTCGTCGAGAAAGAGCGGAACAAAGTGCGTGTGGTAGAGAGTTTGTTTTGTTCCGTGCTTTAGGTCAGGGTTGTTCGTGTATGTACTATCTTACTACCCTGAAAGCTAACAGTCTTACCTTGACTGATTATACCATGGCTCTATCTTATAAGCTACACCATAGTGGAACCAAGCAAGGTAAGCTTGCTAGCTTTCAGGTTAAACAGACTGTACACCGAATAGGTAAGGATGAGAAAAGTAAAACTTAGTTTAAGTCTACCCGAATTTGCGTGGAAGGAGATTGAAGGTTAAAAATTTTTAAAATTATTTCCCAATCTCCTTTCTGAATTCGAACCCCGGCCTCCCACGCAAGAGCCAAGCCCACTGGCTTTTTGGTTGGAAGAACAGTAGAGAAAATCAAAACATATTTCTTTGCGGCCAACAATGATAACATTTTCTTATATTATTTGTGTTATTTAATAGGTATTGATATCAAAAGTAACATCTGCAGATGACATGACTTTATGTATGAATATATTAACATTGTTTTAGTAACTAACTTCTACTGTTCTTCCTACCAAAATCATATTATATGTTTACCTCTAAAGCGACCCATTACGGCGTAAAGTAGATCCATTCATTAAAAAAAAAGAGTTAAAAGGTTGTACAAAACGTAAATGTATAATTTGTAATAATAATAAAAAAAAAGGGAGTCACTATTCATTAACGATGCAAACACAAAATCTCACAGAGCAAATTGCTTTGAGTTTGTTTTAGAGAAACACATTAAAAAATAGAACCCACCAATTAATGCTGTAACGTAAAAAAATTAGTTATAAAGACGTATCGGGTGAATCTTCTGTTTAAACTTACCGACCCGCTGCACCTCCTATTCCTTGAAAAGAAAGGGTTGGCTGAGGGAGGATAGGATGCAGGAGGAATGACTTTTTTACCCTTGGCGGTGCAAGTTCGAGGGTCATTAAACTCCCCCTGCATACGGGAGCAGGGGTAGAGGGATTGGGGGGAAGTGAAGGTGTTTAATTTTCGAACGAGCTTTCCAGAGGGCGCTCGACGTCGTGGTACCCGGGGAGAAGAGGAGGTGAAAGAAGGGCGCCACATTAATTAACATGAAAAAAGTTTTATTTTATAGTTTGCTTTCATCCTTTTCAACGAACGTTTCCTGCCAAAGCCCCCACGTCCTTAAATAGTTCAAAACATGCCATTTATAATACAATTACAGTCGCCTGGGCATGACTGCGACTAGGGAAGATTGTCTCGTCAATTGTTTCCATATCAGTACCGTGTCTTACTACCCGCTCGGGTTATGGGCGTACGCTTATGTACTAATTACGCCAATGAGTTAGGTGTGAGGAAGATTTCACTCATAGGAAATGTACCTGCATTTTTGTGGAGTAGGTATGGAAACTCATTCAGGAGAAAACCACCCTCAATACATCCGAACGGGATTCGAACCCCAATGTCCTCGTCATAAGAACTCTAATCTATTGTGAGAGTGACTCCTTAAACTATGAGGTCACCGAAGCGGGTCCCATATAATGGATAATAATGTGTTATGCATAAGACCAAAGAGCCGGAAGCCATCATTTAAAAAAAATACAACCATCCGCTTCGGCGGCCGCATAGTTTAAGGAGTCACTCTCGAAAAAAATAGACTGCCGAAGACGGGGAGTATGGGGCTCAATCCCGGTCGGGTGTACTGAGGTTGGTTTTTTCGAAATGGTTTTAAATCTCCATTCACGCAACTGCGGGTACACTTCCTCTAAATTTAACCTTCCTAATCCTTAACACACTAGTGTAGTTAGTACATAGTCGTATAATCCGGACGGATAATAAAATGTGATACTAAAAGAAATTGCCCTCAACAGTTGGATGTGACCTCGTGGGTTACCCTAAACAGTCCGCCACCAGTTGACACCCGTACCTTACCTTACCCAGACTTGGGGCGCGTCGCAATTTAAATGTTATCGAGGGGTCGGCACGAACAAAGTACTCAACATTGATCGCGTTAGGATTAACTCAGGTTTTCACATAAAGCCCAGGGTCAATCCGGGAACACAAGTAACAGTCAAAACGAAAACCTCTCTTCCGTGCCATCACGTGTGCGCAATTAAACAGATCACTACCCACCTAACTGGGCTCGGGCCGACGTGCGCTCAGATGGGCTCAAGCTTAACATGCCCGTCCCAATCGGGGTACAAGCCTCCCAACTCGTCGTGACCCCGCGAATTCAAATATAAACTTCCAACCAATGCTCTCAGATAAAACCTCGTCCATAGCAAATCACTCACAAGGGATATCTCCGAAGTCTAACCTCAAAGACTTGCACAGACTGGATGCGCAGAGGTTCCAACATGCACGCAGAAAAAGAGAGTCGATGACAATCTCGGCTCACTAGAACTCAAAAAAGTGGGTTTTTACAAGTCCGTCTGTTCCCATGTCTGTCCGTCTGTTCCAATGTATGTCCGTCTGTTCCAATGTATGTCCGTCTGTTCCAATATATGTCCGTCTGTTCCAATATATGTCCGTCTGTTCCAATTTATGTCCGTCAGTTCCAATATATGTCCGTCTGTTCCCATATCTGTCCGTCTGTTCCCATGTCTGTCCGTCTGTTCCCATGTCTGTCCGTCTGTTCCCATGTCTGTCCGTCTGTTCCCATGTCTGTCCGTCTGTTCCCATGTCTGTCCGTCTGTTCCCATGTCTGTCCGTCTGTTCCCATGTCTGTCCGTCTGTTCCCATGTCTGTCCGTCTGTTCCCATGTCTGTCCGTCTGTTCCCATGTCTGTCCGTCTGTTCCCATGTCTGTCCGTCTGTTCCCATGTCTGTCCGTCTGTTCCCATGTCTGTCCGTCTGTTCCCATGTCTGTCCGTCTGTTCCCATGTCTGTCCGTCTGTTCCCATGTCTGTCCGTCTGTTCCCATGTCTGTCCGTCTGTTCCCATGTCTGTCCGTCTGTTCCCATGTCTGTCCGTCTGTTCCCATGTCTGTCCGTCTGTTCCCATGTCTGTCCGTCTGTTCCCATGTCTGTCCGTCTGTTCCCATGTCTGTCCGTCTGTTCCCATGTCTGTCCGTCTGTTCCCATGTCTGTCCGTCTGTTCCCATGTCTGTCCGTCTGTTCCCATGTCTGTCCGTCTGTTCCCATGTCTGTCCGTCTGTTCCCATGTCTGTCCGTCTGTTCCCATGTCTGTATGTATCTGGTGCTACAGTCGAAACGGTTTGGTATATTTTGTTCAATCTTCTTATTTTGATGCTATATGATCAATGATTATACCTAAGGACATATTTTTATTTTTATTCTAGCCCTCAAATTGTTTACTTATGAATGATTTTTGACAGTTCAACATTTTTTGAAAATTTCTTATGAAAAATAACATTGTATTCTTAGTTTTAAGGGGGACATTTCTTTAAGGGTAGTTTACTGATGACTGATTTATGAAATTGTTGTCCCAAACTATAATATACTATAGGACGATCGTGCGATCGTTTTAATGAGTCTTGTAAATATTATGTCCAGAGGTGAGATACTAGTTCAAAGTATTAAAAGTATTTATACTGCGTTAGTTTTATTCATTCAATTGCTCAGTTCTCTCATGTCACTATCGGCCGGCTGTTAGCATCCAATAAAACATTTCACCGCAAAGTGAACAGTATAGGGGTGACTCACTCACTCCTACCCTCGCGAACCAGGGTAATAAAGCCATGGCCACACTCCCTCTTATATACTCCAGAGTATTGCGTGTAGCCCCACAATTTGACCGAGCTCAAATAATCAGGTCGACAAAAACTAGTCTCAATAGAAGGGCGGGTAACCTCATTCACGTCTGATTGGCAATATTCTTAGAGTAGTAGTATGGGGACGGGGGTTACCGGAACTAATATTAACGTTCTTAGTTTCTGAAACCCAAACACAAGTTACAAGTGGGGGTGGAGTAATGAATTCTGTGTTTATCTCGAGAATGTATAGGTAACCCGAAACTGCTCAGCAAGTACCTAAGGAGAGGGGGTTGGGGGGGGACTAGAGAAGGGAGCAAGACCTATAAAATAACAATAATAATAATAGTCAACATGGGCGTAAGAAAATTATTTGTATTTTCTAAACGTTTCTTCCTGCCAAAATCCTATTGCTTCTATATTCTCCATAATATAAAGTAAATACTTATTTTAACATTTTCTATTTGTGCGAAATAACTATTTTAACAGTGACAACAACTCTAGATTATTTTTGAAAATAACAACATCTCACCCTCACTGACTACACTGTGAGCCTATGTTACAAGCTAGACCATAGTAGAACCAATCAAAGTAATAATAATGGATGAAAATAACATCTCACCTTGATTGACTACACTATGAGCCTATGTTACTTCAGCCCCCGAGACCCCGCCCCCCGGATACGTGCCTGGGGGCCGGGTATATTCCTTTCCAAAGTTTCCTTTCTTCATTTGTTTTTCTGAGCTCTCCTGTATTTGATACCATCTCCGACCGTGATATTCTCAGCATTCTTCTGTAGCACCAAGTTTAACATCCATGCTAAACACTTAATATGAGGTTAAGGGATGAGGAAGATAATTTAAAGAAAGTGCACACGCATTTTCGAGGAGAAATAGTGGTAAACCCACAGTGATAATAACAAGTGGAGAACTACCTTCGGTCACACCCGGTACCTCAACCTCCCTGTCACTAGTGAGCCTATTTATTGCCAGAACGACCCCCAAGGCTGTGTGACCACAGCTGTGGGCGCACACATAGTATGAAACAGCCCAAACACGACTCTCAGTGCTTTCTAGTTCCTCCACAAGAGGAAATGTCAACCAGACGACGAGGGGTGGGAGGTACCTCTCTCACCCACAAACTGCGCCTAGGGATGTTTACAACCCGCTTCAAGAGGAGAAACACACAGTTTTACTGCCATGCTATGTTGCAAGGAGGGTATTGGGAGGGGGGTCACCCGCTCTAGGCGAAAAGTTCCAGCCCCCTTCCCCATCTCTAAAAAGCCACGAAAACCACCGTCACACGACGTCGTCAACACTCTTATCTGAAGGAGGCGTCGTTAGGGGAGAAAGCAGAGAGCTACTACAAAGTGAGAGGAGGTTGCGTTGCCCCCGACATCAAGTTCTCTAAAAGCTCTAGGTAAGGGGGATGGAGGTAAGGGGTGAGAGAGGTTGGTGGTAAGGGGTGAGAGAGGTTGGTGGTAAGGGGTGAGAGAAGTTGGTGGTAAGGGGTGAGAGAGGATGGAGGTAAGGGGTGAGAGAGGATGGAGGTAAGGGGTGAGAGAGGTTGGTGGTAAGGGGTGAGAGAAGTTGGTGGTAAGGGGTGAAAGAGGATGGAGGTAAGGGGTGAGAGAGGTTGGTGGTAAGGGGTGAGAGAAGTTGGTGGTAAGGGGTGAGAGAGGATGGAGGTAAGGAGTGTGAGAGAGGATGGTGGTAAGGGGTGAGAGAGGATGGTGGTAAGGGGTGAGAGAGGTTGGTGGTAAGGGGTGAGAGAGGATGGAGGTAAGGAGTGTGAGAGGATGATGGCAATAGGTCTGAGGGGATAGAGGGGTACACTCTTGGGAGACAACCTCTTGGCAGGGGACTGCTAGTACATCGTAGTTCTATCTTCCCATCACGTCTTACCACCCGTCCGGGCTATACACACGTGTACTACTTATGATAGTGTGGTAAATTAGAGGAAGGAAGAATGTAGAGGAGGAGTATTGAGAGTGGGGAAACATTTAGGAACCCCCACTACACCAAGCCGTGATTCGAACCTCTACCTCCCAGTAACCGGCATATCAGACTAGATGATCCTGACATTTATTCCGTGTGATATCAATGAGAGTAGTATCAACTGTTCATAATGTGGTATTTTTATAGATTTAATCTTTGCACAAAAATTAAAGAAAAAAACTTTTGAAGCAATGATATTTTGAACTAAAATTTGTGAAAACCCACCCCCTAACTTAGGCCCGGGCAAATATTTTGGCTTAAGGGCCACATTGAGAATTGTAATATTATAACGGGTACGCCAAATAAAATATGATTTTTAGGTTAACGCCATTTATTCTATAAATAATAGAAAATTATATATACAAGATATAAAGGTTAGAAATATATATTTTTTAAAATTAATAATTCTCCAATAAAACATAACATAATGAGAGGAATTCAAATTTTTCATATTTTTCATTATTTCTTTGATGTCGGGTGTTAATTTAGACGTCAAAATACTTAAAACTGCTTGTAAATGTTCATCAGAATTGCTTGATCGTAAGGAGTTTTTATTTAGATTCATCATAGAAAATGTTTGTTTACATATATAGGTCGATCTAAAAATGACCAACATTTTTTGAGCAAAAATGTTTGCGAATTTATCAGAATCAAGAAAATTGTAAAATTTGCAAATTTCTTCACAACCATGTAATTCTCTTAAGCCAGGATTACACTGCAGGTCAATCATCTCAATTTGAAGTTCTCTCGGTGCACTAACAATATCAACTGAAAATGGATCGCGAACTATCGACAAATCTTTTTCCAATCTTGCGAAAGTCAGCAAACCTGTGAGAAAATTCACCGCTCAAAGTGTTGACCATTTAGGCATATTCTTTAAATTTATTTTCTGGAGTGTTTTCATGGTTGGAAAGTGATTAACAGTTTTTTTTCAATAAATGTTGTGAAAACAAACTTAGTTTTAACTGGAATACATCCAAGCTTATTACCATGTTCGGGCATATAAACTGTTTCCTTGTAACACAGAGTTGAAAACGTTTAGGTGTGTCATGATGTCCAATGTAAATGCAAAATCACAAAGCCAGCTTTGATCAGTTAATTTGGGAAAGTCCACAATATTCTTCTTTTCTAAAAAGGTAATATTTTAGATTCCATACTCTACGAAGAACCTTTCCCAAACTTAGCCATCGAACTTCACTAATATAGATAATATCTGAATACTCGGATTCAAGATCTTGAAGAAAACTTATAAATTGTCTGTGATTCAGGGCTTTCGATCGGATTAAATTAACAAGTTTAATAACACAAAATGTGACGTGTTCAACTTATAACACATTTTTACAATGTATTGCTATTAAGTTGTAATCAGAATATTGTTCACGAATTTAATCCTGAATTTTCATCAACACTCCAATATTCTTGCCTATCAAACTTGGTGTTCCTCCGTCAGTTGTTACGCTAACCATTTTATTCCATGGAAAGTTGTATTTTACCAGGCAGCTCTCAGCTTTTTCAAATATATCGGTTCCCGTTGTTTGGTCCTTAATAGACTCCAGTAATAAAAGTTCCTTAATAATTTCAAATTCAGGAGTACATGTGCGTATGAAAGTTAATAACTATGAAGTATCCTTTCGGTCTGTATTCTCGTCGTGAGCAATCAAGTAAAATGTTATCGATTGTAATACTAATTATAGTTGCTCATTCAAATTTTCATCGATACATTCAATTCTTCATGCTAATGTTCGCCGGGCTAAACTTATGTTCTCAAATTTATGTTTAACATCAGGGAATGTAATTACACTAACTTCAATTGTACACTGTTTAATAGTCTTTCCATCAAAAAACTGTTTGTTTCTGTTGGCTATTAAATGATCAATAGTAAAACTTACCTTTGTAGCTACTTCTTGTTCCGTACTTAGGGCCAGTTTCATAGTCAGATTTAGTACGCCTCAAGTGCGGCGCTATACTAAATACAAGACTTCACCTACCTGAAAATGAATGGAATGGGCCAGTTTCATATGCGAAACTGGCCCATTCCATTTTGGTCTAGGTAGGTGTCGTCCTGTATTTAGTATCGACTCGCACTTTAGGCGTACTAAATCTGACTATGAAACTGGCCCTTAGCCTCGTAAACACATATTGTTGTGAAGACAAATTTCGAATTAATTTATCTGCTGCTTTCTTTATTGCTTCTGGAGTTAGGTCAGAACTATACTTGGAATGTTTAGTAGTGAAATGTCTTTTAATATTATACTATTTTAACATTGATACACTGTCCTGGCAAAGGAGGCAAACAGCCTCGATATTTACTTCAGTAAAAAAGTATTTTGTTTTCCCTTTTTCTTTAAAAACATGACACTCTTGTTCAATGTTTTGTTTTCTATTAATTTTTTACTTATATTTGACATTTTAGTATTTAAAAAAGATCTTATTGACATACGTATCGTAACGCACGCGAAACAACCACCATTACTCAAGTGATCGGGACCGGCGAGGCGTCACTTAGGCTGTTGGAGTGATCAGGGTTGCCAACTCTTTGGTCTCAAGCAATAGAATACAAACATGGCATAGGTATTTTTCCCGGCAGGAAACTTTTGATTCTAGGATTATATTTAAAATGTAACTTTTGATTCTAGGATTATATTTAAAATGTAACTTTTGATTCTAGGATTATATTTAAAATGTAACTTTTGTTTATAAGATTGTATTTAAAATTTCATTTTTGTTTTAGAATTTTCTATATTTTCTATAGATAGATAGCGTGGCGGGCCACAGTTTTCCCAGGGCTGCGCCTAACTGGTATATTTTCTTGAAGAGCGAGAAAATGTGTAAAGTGTTGCAAGTAGGTGCTACGAGTGTTTATTCTGCACAGCGTACACACGCCACAACCTTTTATCCCGAGAAGAGGTGAGCTCTAAAAGAGAAGAGCAAGTAAAGCAAAGAGCACGCAGAATTTAACGTGACGAGAAAGACTCCTGATGAGATTCGGCTAAAGCTATCCCCCTCTCCCTCTACCAACTTTGAACTTAATCAAGCAGTGAAAACAATTTTCCTCCGACACACAACATTCGTAGAGAAGGGGGTAGGGGGTGGATTTCAAGGTGCAGGCTATACGTGACGGAAGTTCTGTTCAACATATTTAGATTACCGTGAGCCGATCAGATGTGCTCGAAATCAACCGCTGCTAAAGACAATGGTTCGAGTTTCAGTTGGGTCACTATCCCACGGACCGAAAGTTTGTGGTTCAATGTACCTTCCTGTTTACAGTGTTGTTGCAGACATATATTTAAATAAGGATAGCTTAGGTAGCTCAGTTGTTGGAGCAGTGATATATCAAGCTACAGGTCCAAGGCACAATTCACAAAATAATCATATGTGTTCACAGCTCCAGGTACTTCCAGCTTGTAGTGGTCTTAGTGCAAGCCATCAAGTAGATTAGTGTGTATTTAGAGGTTTAGCGAGAGCTAGTGGTGAGGGGGGAGATTAGTTAGCACTCAAAGTGAACTCAGAATTGATTGTATCTCAATTTTATTTACACAATATAAATAATTAGGGCTCTGCGAATACTTGAATTACGAACTTCGAGTCGATATCTGTATTAAATCTTTGGATCGAGATCGAAAGTATTGTAAGCTCATCAATCTCGAGCTTTCTCTTGACGTACGTTCAAATCACTTTTTAAAACGCAAAAGACGTAATTATAGGCTATTTAATTTAGATGATATCGGCCGTTTCACTTATAGATCATTCGATAACTTATATTGTTAAAATTAATATCAAATTTCATATTAATGACGTAATAGAGCTCTAAAACTACTTTGAACCGGTAAACTTATTCAATAGTGCCATCCATTTTGAATTATCTTTGATTTAAGTTGCATTGCCATGACAAGACAGTGAAATTAAAATTGATAGTATAGTTTTAATATATTTATAGATGCGTGAGACCGGAATCAAGCTATACCGACCGAGCGCCAACATTTGTGGAGAGAAGGTGTCATGTGGTAAGCACAACAAAACCTCTGACCGTTAATCTCAGTTTTTTAGACCGAAGCTGCAACTTATTCATTCAAGTAGCTCCTCATTTGTCCTCACGAGGCTGAATGTGACTCCGTTCCAGACCCACTGACTTACAGATAAGTTTTAGAAGCGTCGGGGATCGAACCCAGGACCTCTGAATATGTAGCCAGGAACTTTGACCACTAGATCACAGATGTGGTCAATTTTATTATTAGCACAAACAAATATATATTCTTAACATTTAAGATTATAAATACAGGGACTCGAATTCGAAAAACCCAAGCTCGTAATACCCCTATATATAATGTATTCAAATATAATTGAAAAATAACCCTGAACACTGGAACTGAACCCGGGATCATGGTCATCGTCGCTCACAGTTAAAAGCAGGCTCTGTGACGGATTGATAGGCTCAATTAAGACAAAAATAGTGAATCGACGACCTCTCCTGAGTTTGATTCCCAGTCCGTCTGAGCCCAGAACTTCCATGATCCTGCCCATGGCAGAAATCTTTGACATGTGATGTCTCATGTGTGTAAGATATATTGAAAATTGAATTTTTAAATTATACATATTTTAACGCCTGAAGTGCTTGTTACTGTCCAACATTATTTTTTACTAAGTAATGTACTAGTTAATGTTCAACATTTTTTTACAAGTCTTACTAGACTTCCGGATATTTACATTAATGGGGTAGGAGTATGGACGGTAGAGGTATACTGACACTTGCGTCGAGAGAAAGTGGAAAATTATTGGGAAGAGCGGGGAGGGTTTCAATACACTCGCCCGTCCTCAGCAAACCAGACAAGACGATATTGACGCCTTTGTCCACACACACAAAATGTGATACTTCTCAGAAAATGCTACCGGTGGTGTAACGGCTCACCGCCACATTGCACCGGTATTTCGGAGGGTTGTTTCGAGTTTCCTTTGGCAGGCGGGCAGATCTTTTGACGTCACTAGAGGCAAAATGTCCCTCGTTCTCTGCAACTCGTATTGCGCAAACACAGAAAAGGGTAAAGGATGCGAACTGACTTCAAAGAAAACCAACCAATGTAAAAGGGGGGTGAGGCGGAAGGGGACGGAACGGTTAAACGAGCCAAAAGAATCAGATTTAACCTTCAAGGTAGGAAAAAAAAAGTAGAAAATACAGAAGAGGAAGGAAAAATAGGGACTAGGGCTAAATAAACAAAATTAAATATTAAATGGTATTTTTTGGTTGTCTGTTCCAGGAGTAAAAAATAAGTTACACAGACATTTTGAAAAGGCTAGGTTTAAAGATGTATCTGCTATTTTCTAGAGATCATTTTGTGAACATTTTTATTCTCAGTGAATCACAAAGGAATGGAGAGTGTTGGATTAAAATGAATCAGCACATGTGTGTTCTATGTAAGGAAAGTAAACTCACATCAACCCAATCGTGAAAATTAACTGTTAGGCTAAAGCCTGATTCACACGATATCAGGAATGTATTTTCTTGACCCATGATGCTTTGAAGCGCGATCTTAAAACATATGGTTATTAATATATTTAGTTCTATAGTGGATGGATAGATATTTAATATTACTGTCCCCATGTAGGTTTTATAATTATTGTACCGTGTAGTCCAATTAACACAGAACGAGAACAACAAACTTTTATTTAACGAGTTATTTCAAATAATTTCCCAACAGTAGACGCAGCTGTCTGCTTGTATTTCACTTTGTAGGCGTAAGTGCACTGATTGAGTCGTTTGGTTTTGAAATTTGATTAGTTCTTCCACACGTATTTTAAGAATTACGGACATAGCTGAGATTGTATCAACTAATGCAGAGCGACAAACGCAGTTCGCGCTGATTTCTTGTGATTGGTTCAGAGCTCGTCGCACGTTAAACATTTTGTGCTCGTGTGTGTCAGTGGGCGTGTGAATAAAAAAATATATATATATATACATATCCACTAACTTTCAAAATATCATAGCAATATTTTGTTAATAAAAGTAGCTTGGGGTCATTTCCTGCTTCCCTCGCACAAATAATGGATGACTGTAGGTAAACTTGCCGGAGACACAGGTGTAAACATACACACGACTATTGCCTCAGGTATACCTACAAAACAAGTGACGTAAGCAAAGAACCAATCTCGCATTCACTTCAAAACGTCAACAAGACGAAAATGTGACTGAAATTCCATTACACAGCTCTCGAGTGGGACAAGGTGAAAAAAGAGGGGACAATTTCCCTGTCAACAGGAACTGCTGGGGAAATAATTTTCAATTAAGCAAGCGAGGAAGGGAGGGGGGCGTGGGAAGGAGTATGAGTGCAAAACACCCTCACCCCACACTTACTTAGACGCCGCCATAACAAGGAACATTTTCTCAGAAAAAAAGCTTGTAACATAGCACACAGCGGAAAACGCTAGATTGTACAGTCGGGGAACAATTCTCTGAGTTGATTGTACTGCGTCAACAAACTAAACATTGATCACGTGGTCTAAGGCGTCAGGCCAATAAGAGATCGGAAAGCCATAGTGACGGGAATATTGGAGTTAAAATTTCGGCCGGATCTGCGGCATTCCCTAAAATAATAACACATCGACAAATAAATATTTAAATAGCTGCTACTACACAATCGTGCCTGCTTTCTGGTTTAGTCTATTGTAATTTGTGACAACATTTTCAAACCACCCCCTTAATAAGTCTTACTCAGGATAAACTAACATTATTTGAATAACATGAAATACTTCCCGGATACCCACTATGAACCAAATCATTTGAACCATTTTTGAATTATTTTAAATTTTCAAAATTCAGTTACATGCAAAATACTTTTAAATGAATTCATCCCCGAAAAACCAGAATACAGTATTATATGTTACAATGTCGAACACTTCCCAGATATATATTCTGAAAAGGTTTCAAATTATTTCGATTTTTTGAAAATTATCCACCAGTAAACTAACTTTATTTTGAGGAATCGCATCAAAATAAAAATAAATATTTAGTACGACCGGAGAGCATCTAAATATCAAGTTTGAGCAAAATCCATCATACATATTTGGTTAAAGCACAAGGAATGAATAAATAGACAGTCGTAAATAGGGACATACAGCAGATAGGACATGGGGACAGATAAACAGAAATGGGATAGATGGACATACAGATGGACTTGGGGACATAAAGGTGTTCGGAGGCGCATAAAACATAAGAGCCGTCATAATCTCGAAGTCGACCATTTTCACGATTACAATACTTTATTGATATCGTATATCGGTCTCCCAACATTTCAGTAGAAACAGAATCAGCTAACATAATCTGTTAGTTAGGCCCTGGTTACAAAAATAAAATATGGAGGCTATATCTTGAATAAGAAATCCAAAGATGTTTATTAAAAATTAGAGACACAAAAGCCGTTCCAGGTAAGGAAGGTGGATAGGGTGGGGGGAGTACATCGAAGAGTACAAAGAGTTGAAGCATCAAAAGCATGCTTTTAATTAAATGCTCCTGGCCAAGAGGAAAATACCTTTACGCATTGTCTCAAAGTAGCAGGAGAAAAACTTTATAACAAAGAGAGATGCAAATCGATAGAATATGTTGCGTCTGAGAGAGAGAGAAATATGCAGCCACAGGATTATCGGCATACCTGCTTAACTTGTGCTCGACGCTAGTAGAGCATCTTAAGGATGTACACAACCAAAAAACATTGTTTTAATTAAACATAGCTCAAGATGTAAAGATTGTTAAAAACCACACCATATATATCACACGTCTAAGGGGTCCTCGTTCGAAATCGACTGACACCACAGGCAAAATGCGTGAGTTCGTCTCTATCCCTTAACATTACAATTCCTCAAGATTGTTTAGCGTTAAGGGTTACCTTAGGTTAAGTTATCTTATCAGTGGTGTGCCGATATAATTATGCATAGAAAGTGTATTTTTTAAGACTCGACCCGCAAAGGTGAACCAAACGTCAGGCTCAGTCTTGTGTTACGGTGACAGGAAAGGTCAGGGCTTTGAATACTGAGGTGTCTCTATAATAAATGCTTTCCCCACTCCACGTGAAAGTTCGGGTACATTTCCTTCAAATCCTGCCTCACCCATCCTTACCCTATTAGCGTAAATAAAATGCGTGAAGCCCGAACGGTTAGTATGACGCGGGGGGAGGGGGACGAGTATACAACATAATCAACATCCTAAGAACTTGCCTCGCTGTCCGCACGCTCTATGGCGTCACCCTTGCAAAATACTAGATCCCCGATGAGAGGGAGTTTGGGGTTCGAATCCCGGTTGGGTGTTCTGAGGGTGGTTTTCCCTAAATGGTTTTTCACTCTTCCACCACGAAAATGCGGGTATTCCTCCTCTAAATGCAACCTTCCTTAACTCATTGGCATAATTTGTACACATGCGTATAGCCTGAACAGGTAGTAAGACGTGGTGATAAAAAAAAAGCCGAGAGCGGACAAAACAGTCGCCGTAAAAACAAATAACCGGAACTACAGAAATAAAAAACAGCGACTCTTACTTTTAAATAATGGAGTAACCGCAATAATAGATCACCTCAATGGCTCCAATTTTGTACTCCCACTTCCCCTCGACCCACACACTAATCGCCCTCATTACCCCCCGCAGAGAAGAGTCCAAGAAGATATTATTTCTTACAAAAGAATTATCTTTCTATTTATTTCAATTTCTCCTCTTACTTTCTCTCGCGTATGTATCATGAGGGGGTGGGGGTGGGGACAGGTAACCATGGTAGCCGAGAAAGCTTACATCGCATGTACAGTGAGCTCACCTTCGAACAAAGACACGGCCATGGTCGAGAACTTAGAGGAGGCAGCTTTGATATACCTTGGTTCTAGTCTGTGTAAGTGTGGTCCCCAGAGCTAATTAATAACCCTTATCATGTCTAAAATAAACCAGCTACAAGAGTTACTATTGGTTCACACGTTCGCCGAAAAACTAGAGCATAACAGAAACTTAGTCACATGACGACCTCTAAGCCAATCACAAGATTTCCGCGTTATCGACGCGAGCTGTTCCACTAAAGTTCAACACATCTTTACTTCATCCATTCTGCCTGAAATGCTCGGCACAGGAGAACCAATCAAATCTCAGAACCAACCATCTCAAATTAGTGCGCATGCGCTCTACAGCCAGAAACTAGTAGACAGCTTCGTTTGCTGATGTGAGGAGATTTGAAATAACCCGTAAATGTAAAGCGTCGATGTATTGGATTGTTCCACGACTTTAAAACATCCATAGGGAGAATGATTTAAAATTAATATATATATATATATATATATATATCCACTAGAAAATAAAATATTTTTCTAATCAGCTGTTTTAAGTTAGCTTTGCAATGCATCATGGGTCAACACTCAACATACAGCGTGTGAAATGCTGCGCCAATGAGGCAATTTGTTCTCTATTTTAGTCGAACGTGCGAAACAAGCTTTAGCGTGTCAGCCATCTCATCTTTCAACCACCAGAACGTGGCTTGGACGTATGCTCAAGGGCCTGCGTCCGATTACCGGCACGACCGGAAAACTCATCATCGGAAAAAATTTGGAGTTTCTTCTTTCATGGTGATACATTTATGGCTGGGATACTGGATATTTTGTCTGTTCTCGAGTAAAGATACTTTTTATGCGTGTGGATATGCTGGTTTAGAAAGTGCACGTTAACTAATAAACAAACAAAAAAAGAAGACAAACATCGCCAGTTTTCAAATCCAGGCGATTAAGAAGCCCCATGTTCTTGACAAGGAATAATACCTGGATGACGAAACCGTAACGAGATTTCACTTGTTCCTCTCAAAGCAAGGTTACATAACTGGTAGCTAATTCTTTGATCCTTCCCCCCACGCCCTTCTGAGATCGAATCAACGTCATTTAGATTGTATACAGCCTCCCTGACCACTCAGCCATATTATGGTCGGATGTGCTCAAACTAATTGAACGTGGAGTGAACTGCCTGCCATTATTTACAAATTCGAAAACCAAGTAGACTTTGGAGAGAGAAAGAATATTTGGGTTTACATTTTAATATAGTCACAGACGATTACCGGCTTATTCAAACTTCATATTGGATCAAACACAACCACCATTCCCCAGGTTGTTAGTGTAACACTTTGTGAAGGGAATGAGTCACGGCATCAGCCGCGAGATAAGGAAGAAGAACATATATATTTAACTTGGGTGTAAATTAGAAAAAATGTTCAAGTTTTATGGTTGTGGGTGCCATGTGATTGACCTTGATTATTAGTGTGTGTGTGTGTGTGTGTGTGTGTGTGTGTGTGTGTGTGTGTG
>CABFWB010001923.1:98840-116366 GCA_902151455.1 Timema bartmani | reverse complement strand
GTGTGTGTGTGTGTGTGTGTGTGTGTGTGTGTGTGTGTGTGTGTGACGGGTTGTAGTTCCCGGGATCAGGAAAGGTACATTCAACCGGCCCCCTCCCCCCGCAAGAAGAGTCCTGGCTGACAATGATGAACAGTCGCAAAGGGGACAGCGACGAAAAGTAGTTTAAAGTAGAAATATAATGACTTTACCAGAGACGAGGAATGAAAAATATGAGGAGCTCCAGCGAGCAGGAAGGGGAATGAAGGGGGTGACGTTTCACTTAACGGAATTGAAGAAATATACGGTGAATAATATATGTATCACTCTCCGTGGAGACAACGTGGTGACGTCACAGGGGGACCAAAACTGTTGGATCAAGATCATATAGCACAGCTGGATGTTGGCTCACGGTCATATATTACAGCTGGATGTAAGCTCAAAACATATCACAGCTGGATGTTGGCTCACGATCATATATCACAGCTGGATGTTGGCTCACGATCATATATCATATTTGGATCACAGTTGGCTCAAGATCATATAGCACAGCTGGATGTTGGTCAAATTGTGAATGTACAGTGCTGGATGTTAAGTCAGATTGTGAATGTACAGTTCTGGATGGGTCAGTTTGTGAATGTACAGTGCTGGATGTTGGTCAGTTTGTGAATGTACAGTGCTGGATGTTGGTCAGATTGTGAATGTACAGTGCTGGATGTTGGTCAGATTGTGAATGTACAGTGCTGGATGTTGGTCAGATTGTGAATGTACAGTGCTGGATGTTGGTCAGATTGTGAATGTACAGTGCTGGATGTTGGTCAGATTGTGAATGTACAGTGCTGGATGTTGGTCAGATTGTGAATGTACAGTGCTGGATGTTGGTCAGATTGTGAATGTACAGTGCTGGATGTTGGTCAGATTGTGAATGTACAGTGCTGGATGTTGGTCAGATTGTGAATGTACAGTGCTGGATGTTGGTCAGATTGTGAATGTACAGTGCTGGATGTTGGTCAGATTGTGAATGTACAGTGCTGGATGTTGGTCAGATTGTGAATGTACAGTGCTGGATGTTGGTCAGATTGTGAATGTACAGTGCTGGATGTTGGTCAGATTGTGAATGTACAGTGCTGGATGTTGGTCAGATTGTGAATGTACAGTGCTGGATGTTGGTCAGATTGTGAATATACAGTGCTGGATGTTGGTCAGATTGTGAATATACAGTGCTGGATGTTAAGTCAGATTATGAATGTACAGTGCTGGATTTTAAGTCAGATTGTGAATGTACAGTGCTGGATGTTGGTCAGTTTGTGAATGTACAGTGCTGGATGTTGGTCAGATTGTGAATGTACAGTGCTGGATGTTGGTCAGATTGTGAATGTACAGTTCTGGATGTTAAGTCAGATTGTGAATGTACAGTGCTGGATGTTGGTCAGATTGTGAGTGTAGTCTATTTATTTATTTCCATGGCGTCACATGGATTTACGAATAACGGAGCACGGATGAGGAAGGTAGAATACAGAGGAAATATATCCGCATATGCGTGGAGGGAGAGGAAGGAGGCATTTACTAGAAAAAAATCTTTAGTACGCCCATTCGGGATTCGAACTACAATATCCCTGTCACCGTCAAACCGGTCTCAAAGAGCCTGATATTTGGACATGTCCTCCGATACATTTTCTAATCTTATTCTTTTAGCACCGCGGGCTACTATACGTTACTCAAGAACTAATCGCGCTAATGGTTTTAGAAATTAGGAAGGCTACCGGTATATTTAGAGGAAGTGTACCAGCGTTTGCGTGGAGAGAGAGTGGACACCCATTTAGGAAAAAACACCCTCAGTACACAAGACCGAGATTTGAACCTTGATCTCCAAGTTATTGGTGGTCTAGTGTACTGCGAGAGTAGCACCTTAGACTATGTGGCCACCGAAGTGGGTTCTAATCTTATTTGAAAAGTGTTTGGCGTAGTTGGTTTAAGTACAAATTTAAGCATAAAGTTTATTAATTAAAGAGAATTATAAATAAAACAACATCTAATTAATACATCCTCGGTCTCAGACTTAGGCCTCACATTACATTTAGTCAGCATCTTCAAAGCTAATGGGGTTCGTATCCTGGCTTGGTAGACTAAGAATGATGTTCCACTTTTTTTTTTAACTTTGGATTTCCCTTTCTTTCTCCTTGCTTATGCGGTTACATTTATTTTAAACTACCCTTCTCCCCTCTACATTTTAGATTGAACCGTTAAAAATTCTTGTGTAAAGCATACAAATAAAACAAAGAAAGCACTATTACTATAAAAAAAAGTAAACACACTTCTGAAACGTCCTGTGACATTTCACATTCAGCTTCTTAAATGAAGTTCTCAACACGTGCTTAAACCATCCATTCTGTCAGCTCGCTGAAAGTTCATCAAAATGCCTTATTCTTTCTTGTCCTGTCTCGTCTCATACCCTCTCTTCGCCTTCCTAAGAAGAGAAGAAACATGTGCGAGTGAAAATATAAATAAAAAAAAGCAAGCAAGAAAAGTCATATGCAAAAACCACCCCCTCCTTTCAACCCAACACGAAAACAAGGAAATAAAAATAGCTTGCCATCATTTTTCCTCGTCGCGAAGTTACTCTGTGGGAGCCATATATTGTATTTAAAATACTTCAAGGCAAGGGGGAAATAGGGGGAGGGGGGGTTATTCACGTTTGGAAGAACTCACGTTATCATCTTGGAAATAAAAATACATAAATTAACGAAGGAGGGGAGGGAAAGAAAGTAGGGTGGAATTAATTTGATGAGAGACTTCAAGGTAGCAAGAATGAATAAAACAAACGGTTTTAAAAAAAAAAAAGTGAAAGGTGAAGAACAAAGATGTACTAATGATTATCATTTCGATTTCAAAATGAACAACTTTTCTACCCTTCCTTTTGCTTTTTTGTTTTAAAAATTCGTTTGACGTTTTTGTATGTTAGTAAATAAAAAGACAAAGCAGAAGTTCTTGCTTACCAATTAAATTACACGAAATACTCTTACATCTCCAAAGTATTTGTTTTATTGAAATAAAATAAAAATAATATTCAAATATCTTTTTAGTCGAAAAGACGCGTAGATTTATTAAACCAACAAAGCTTTATTATGAGAATTTATTAATTATTAAATATATACCTAGACTTGCAATAAAAATGTTATCAGTCGCTAAGGGAATAAAGTCATATTTATCAGTAAGAGAGAATCGTCCGACGTCATTACCACAATGTTTGCACAAGACGAAACAGGATTGTAAACAAAAACCTTTTTAATATCTGCGCTAAACAAGTACACAAATAAGGTTCTGTGACCTGCCAATCCAGTCATAATGAAAGACGAGAACCTCAAAAATAAGTCTAATAACGCTTAGTTTCTGAGGTTGGAGGAGTTTTACTGTTCGATAAGCAATCCAACATAAGAAGTACCGCAATTATTTAAGACAAAGTTTAACAAAAACAACCAAAAACACAAGAAGACGGAACATTTTGTTACACTAAAGGTTCAAAATGGTGTCCTGCGTTCCATTTGTTGTCGTAATCTGTTGAACACACCTGGGTTTTTACGTATTTGCTCACATCCATTTAAAGCCTCAACATCAGGAAGAGGAGTTTAGTAAACAATGAGCTTTAAATGTCCCCAGAGATAAAAATCCATTGGGTTCAGATCTTATGATCCAGCAAGTCATTCAATGGATAACTAACAATTAATACATATTTGAGTAAAAGATTTAATAACTAAGAAACTAAGCGTTTCTAGACTCATGTTTGTATGACCTTTTCTTAATGTTTGGTCGATAGGAATACGCCACTGGAATATTTTACAACAATTTTTCCTCTTTTCTAGATGTTTCTCTAGCAACCTATACTATTTAATTTATGCTTTCTGGTAGAATGTGCAACTATCTATATTATTTTATTTCAAATACGATATCTTACTATTTTTAAGTAAATTTATCTAGTTTGAAGTAGAGGAGCGAGAAAGTGTTTGCGATGCGAGGTACCATTCATTGTAACGTGGTGGCTGTGTTATCACATAGCCATATGAATGACATAAGAGGTGCTCCTGTCTAGAACTATCGAGACTACTTGATTTATTGTATAGTCCCATAAACACAATGTATGCTATTTAAATATATTGAAGCGTGTGTAAGTGTAGTGTGTTCATATGTAGGAGTAGGTGTATACTCCAAGGTGAAAACTTCCAATCCTAACATGACCAAATCCACTATGGCTCTACCATATAGGCTCCACCATAGTGGAAACAAGCAAGGGTAGCTTTCTACCTTTTAGGGTAAACAAAACTTAGACCAATCTATATTTATAAGAACTCAAGAAACCTTCTAACTAGAGGCCACTTCATCACCCTGTCGAACAAGTAGGCCCACATGTCACCACATTTTACAAATGCACAGAAATGACTAAGTGCGTAAATCTTGTGAATGGCGCGTCGAACATGTGACAACCATTCAACAAAATGTAAGACCAACGAAATTATGATAAAAAAAATCAAAAATAATGCCTTTTCAAGAGAACCTCCGAGAAACAATTTCAAATATCTATGGCGGCTCGTGAATAAATCTTAAGGGAGGGTGCTCTCTTAAAAATGGTCAACTAAGGTATACTAAAATTCATCTTATACCAAACTTATACCATCAAGTATATATCTATAAAGTACAGTTAAAAGTATAAAGTTGATAAAAGTTATCAATGTAGCCTATGAATTAAATGCACTTGGTTCAAAGTCGAAGAATGGGCATCGTGAGATTTACAAACACACACCAGTAGACAAGAATAGGCCTATGTATAAATAGATTCTTATCCATATATCAAGCCCTTTACATACTATATACTAAAATAATTAGTTTATAAATAAGTTTATAGTTTTAAACAAAAATCTTTTGTTTTTGTCCATAATGCATTCTTCTATTGCTAGTTCATAAAAGTCAGGTATCTCTTGAATCATCAATATTGTTCTGTAGACATCATGGCCAAAGAATTAATTAATGTCTACACTCATGCTGTATGTTAAGTAGTATTTGACTACCATCAGAGTTGAGAAACACCGCTCACTTCCCCACGTAGTCAGAGGAATAGTTACAATAATGTGTGTAATGCTTTTGTCATTTCTTTAAATGTACCATACCATCCGAAATAAGTTATAAAATTCAATGTTTTCAAGCCATATTTCCTTCTGTTATTTCTGATTTCAAGTAAATAAATTCAAGCTCTGTCATAAAATATTATTTATCAATCATTGGAAATGCACTGCAAAACTGGTTAATATCATCTACTAGAAGAACTTTTTAAATGTTTAGTGAGGGGTTCGGAATTAAATATCTTTTACTCCGTATGGATTTTAAAAAAAATACAAAGCGATCTTTTATTTGAAATACAACAGTCTCACAAACTTCCTTTGCCAATAAATTTAAATTCCCATGATTCGGTCTTCACCTTTTTCTAGACGTAGGTCCTTCTGCAAGCATCTAAATTCTTTCCTCTTGTCCATCGAACAAAGAAAGTAGCTTCTAATTTCGATTATCGCCTTTTCGAAGTCGGCAATAACAGCAGGAATTCTCAATGGACGGACCGGTTTGCAGAACTTGTAACTGATTAAATAATATTTCAACGTGAGGCAATGAGTAAAAATTTAGACAAACAAGAAAGTGCTTTCTTCAAGCCAGTTAACAAACCCAGTAGTCAGTGTTAGCGTTCCTGAGTTATATAATTTCGAAACTGCCGTCTGTATATTTTCGAAACATTTCAGAATATCATATTTGTAAATGAAAACTGTATTATCCTGGATTCTAAATTCCATCTGGTTTGTGAGAGTCGAGGTTTTTATTAAATCTCATACATTCTTTAAAGCCGCTCTCCTGTCTGGAGGATAGGAGAAAAATGCAGAAATCCCATTTAAATTGGAAAAAAAAATATATATATCACACTCTTTAGAAGAGAAGAAGCTTGTTCGAGCAATTTATTTAATTATTGATAAGCGTAACAATAAACATAATGGGCATTTTTATAAAACGGCTCCATCGCATGTCTGCGTGATCAGTTTGTAGACTGCATGTAGCACGGACTCTCACTACCAGAGTCTACAGGATATTGTAAGATTACATTTAGACATTTAGATAAAGGAAGTGGCATCAGATTGTCATGGCACCTAGAGCTACAGCCACAGACTGACGGCGAGCACATATTACCATGATTTTACTAATTGGTGCGCTTGTTTAGCGTTAATTTGAATATGGTTTTAATAATTTCCTCAACAAAATGGGGAAATTATGTAACAATTTTTATATTCATTTATATTATATAATGAAAAATTATGAGAAAATTAGTGTGCATTTTAAAATATGTTTTTTTTCTCCTTATTTTGTTTTATTTTGCAGGGAGGCGGCGCCGCAGAGCCCTCCCTCACGAGCCGCCACTATATTTAACGACATCATGTTTAGTTTTCAGATCTCACTGAGAGTTGATTTCTTCTTAAAATTGATATTTGCTATTCCAAGTGAACCCTTGAACAACACATCCCAAGCCACACATCACGTGACTCGTGCCTGCTAGGATGAAGGAAGGGGAACGCGCGATCAAACATCAAGTTTAATTTAGTTTTCCATTAAGAGTTCAAAGCAGCGTGTGTGTCTTGGGGGAGTGCGTTTCTACACAAAACTCACTATTTCTCGCTCTTCTATCGCAGCCCTAACTCTTATCACTCCAAGTTACGTGGTGGTGGTGGTGGTGGTGGTGGTGGTGGTGGTGGTGGTGGTGGTGGTGGTGGTGGGGGTGGTGGGTGGACGGGTTTCAACAGACGCCATCATTTGTTGAGGTTAGCCGTGTCATTTGAACAAGATTCCCAAGGGCTCTAAAACCACGTCATTTTGGTCAAGGCATAAATAAATATCCGTAGAAAGACGCTGAAAAATATATACACAAATAGTAAAATAAAATATTACCTACCGGCCCTAATCTTTATTATTATTATTATTATTATTATATTATTATTACTATTATTATCATGTGCAATTTCATGTGATAGTTATACACCTAGGTTATATGAGCTCACACATCTAAATATTAAATAGTGCACTGCGTCTTAGTACCTGTCCGGGATACCCGGGTATTTACTCTAATGGGGTAGACACAAGCAAGGTAAAACTGGGGGAAATAAACCCAAATTAGCGTGAGAGTAGGAAACAATTTTAGATAAACTATCTCGGTTCCCTCTGTTACCATCAAAACAAACCCAGGTGAGACTAACGACTTTTTCTGTGTGTCCACTGGCTGCGGAGAGACTAACTTATGGATTCATAAACGCAACTTTAGAGTGGGGAATATTTTTCCAAAGATAAGTAGGGATTAAACATGGCCACAATAACTAAACACCTTATAGATAAGTTACCTGGAATCAAGCAAGGACAGTTTTATGCCTGAATCCGGCTTCCCTTACCACTCAGCCACGAGGAAGAGTTTATCTATCGAAGACATGCGACATGCCGTTTGGGAAACCAATTCACTAAGCGTCGGACCTGAGTTGGTAACAAATGTCGTCTCCTTCCGGTGTAGCGACCTCACCGTGCTCTCACCTGAGAAGATATCAAGAGTTTTCTCACCGATCACTAAACTTTGATTGATTTCACAAGTCACAAGCATGAGAGCTAGAGCGGGCTATCACACAAACTTACAATATAAAATCAGCACCTCACATGATTAACTTATCAGGGATATAGTGTCTGGGTCGTTCAAAGGAATCAGCCATCTTGAATTGAAGTTAAAAATGGATGTGACGTATGAAATTATAATCTAGATAGGTTAGGTTTAGAATGAGAAAGGAATGTTGTTTTTTGAAGACGTTATGTGCATTTTATTTATATTCTATAAAAGAAGTAATGTTTATTTGTTTTAATAAACGTCATACAAAACACATCGGAGATCACGTGGTCTAAGGCGTCACTTTGGTAATACATACTGGATTACCAGTGACGTTGAGCTAGGGGTTTGATTACCGGTCGTGTGTATTGAGGGTGTTTTTTTCCTAAAAGGTATCCCACTCTCCCTCCACACTAATGTGGGTGCATTTCCTTTAAATGATACCTTATTAATTTCTAGCTCATCAACGTAAATATGCAGATAGTGATAGGACCCACACGAAACCGATATTAGCTCCCAGTTAAAATGTTAACTTTGTTGCGACCCCCTCTCCCCCCTCCAGTGGGGTGGATCTGGGGAGGGGTTAGGTCACAGGCAAGGTAGTTGTGTGGGTTCGAAATAATACGTAGGGTTACGAGTTTTGGTTTAATAGAAGCACTAAGAGATGATACAAAATATTATGTCCAGACGAAATATAAGATAATGGAAGCTCACGCTCGTGGAAGAACTGGCTTACTCGTGAAAACTTAAGACTGATGGAATGAATGAAACGGCTCACGACCCCCTACAGAGCTCGATCTCGTGACTCTGGGCTCGATGATTGGCCTCTAAGCACAAGTGCTACTGATGACCCGAAGATGTAGTCTGCTACTGTCCGGCGTCGGGCAGCTTCTCTGCCTACAAATTTGATGAAAATGTGTCAGCCTCGATATCAACAAATAAAATACTTTTATAGCACGCTCTGGCCCCTTTCCTCTCCAACTAAAGCAAAAATTGTTATGAGTAGTCAGCATTCCTCTTCAATATTTATAATTCGTTACATCGTATTCGCTAAGCCGGCACTTTTAAACACGTACGTCCAAGAAAGTTATGTAAATCACAAACATCCCAACATTGCTCAGGGCTGTGACACCTTTAACAATAATATAGTGTTTTTGGTTTGTGTACACCACGTCTTATTAACAGTCCGCACAGTTACTCTAATGGGGTAAATTACCGGTAGTAATATTTAAAAATACAATTGGTTAATACCCGCTTCAGTGGCCGCATGGTCTTAGGTGTCACTCTTGCCCTAGACTAGACTGCCGATGATGGAGATCAATGTCATAATCTCGGTCGGGTGGATTGAGGGTGGTTTTCCTTAAATGGTTTTCCACTCTCCCTTCACGCAAATGCGGGCTTACTACCTCTAAATATATCCTTCCTCTTCCCTAAAACAGTTAACGTAATTAGTACATAAGCGTATAACCCGAACGGGAAGTAAGACAGTATACGATGTAAAATAAAAGTTTTTTGTAGTAAAACTCGTATTGCCCTGTCCACGGTTCATAGTCTCTTGTTGCACGTAGGGCCTAGTGTATCAAGGATTGCATACCACCACGCCCCTGACAATACCCCGTTACATCTACAGTGTAAGTGTCAGTGTCTCGCCATACAAGTCCAATCTCATTAACCGGTCATATGATAGAGTGAGAGAGAAGATACTCGACCACCATTCATGAACATACAGTTTATCTATTCATGCCACCATTCATGAACATACAGTTTATCTCTTCATGCCACCATTCATGAACACACAGTTTATCTCTTCATGCCACCATTCATGAACACACAGTTTCTCTCTTCATGCCACCATTCATGAACACACAGTTTATCTCTTCATGCCACCATTCATGAACACACAGTTTATCTCTTCATGCCACCATTCATGAACACACAGTTTATCTCTTCATGCCACTATTCATGAACACACAGTTTATCTCTTCATGCCACCATTCATGAACACACAGTTTATCTCTTCATGCCACCATTCATGAACACACAGTTTATCTCTTCATGCCACCATTCATGAACACACAGTTTATCTCTTCATGCCACCATTCATGAACACACAGTTTATCTCTTCATGCCACCATTCATGAACACACAGTTTATCTCTTCATGCCACCATTCATGAACACACAGTTTATCTCTTCATGCCACCATTCATGAACACACAGTTTATCTCTTCACTACACCATTCATGAACACGGTTTATATCTTCACTTGGAATGTTGATGTTTAGTTTAGTCTAGATTTTATTCTGTGAATGCTGGTCAAAGAGATTGATAACTTGTTTATGTGTAAGGCATGATTATAATCAAGACTATAGAATAACACGAAATTTTAAATTTTTTAAAGGTGATTATTCATAACAACAAAAAGATTACAACACTTAATAACAAAATGATGTATTCAACTTACCTGAATCCTGCACTCAACAATACTTCATCTTTACTGCGATAAAACTTATCATGGGAAGGAAATATAAGTACGAGTATATGTTTTGGTCTAGGACACACACTACTTCACATGTTGTCATACATCACACAGTCAGCAAGTATATGTTTTGGTCTAGGACACACACTACTTCACATGTTGTCACGCATCACACAGTCAGCAAGTATATGTTTTGGTCTAGGACACACACTACTTCACATGTTGTCACGCATCACACAGTCAGCAAGTATATGTTTTGGTCTAGGACACACACTACTTCACATGTTGTCACGCATCACACAGTCAGCAAGTATATGTTTTGGTCTAGGACACACACTACTTCACATGTTGTCACGCATCACACAGTCAGCAAGTATATGTTTTGGTCTAGGACACACACTACTTCACATGTTGTCACGCATCACACAGTCAGCAAGTATATGTTTTGGTCTAGGACACACACTACTTCACATGTTGTCACGCATCACACAGTCAGCAAGTATATGTTTTGGTCTAGGACACACACTACTTCACATGTTGTCACGCATCACACAGTCAGCAAGTATATGTTTTGGTCTAGGACACACACTACTTCACATGTTGTCACGCATCACACAGTCAGCAAGTATATGTTTTGGTCTAGGACACACACTACTTCACATGTTGTCACGCATCACACAGTCAGCAAGTATATGTTTTGGTCTAGGACACACACTACTTCACATGTTGTCACGCATCACACAGTCAGCAAGTATATGTTTTGGTCTAGGACACACACTACTTCACATGTTGTCACGCATCACACAGTCAGCAAGTATATGTTTTGGTCTAGGACACACACTACTTCACATGTTGTCACGCATCACACAGTCAGCAAGTATATGTTTTGGTCTAGGACACACACTACTTCACATGTTGTCACGCATCACACAGTCAGCAAGTATATGTTTTGGTCTAGGACACACACTACTTCACATGTTGTCACGCATCACACAGTCAGCAAGTATATGTTTTGGTCTAGGACACACACTACTTCACATGTTGTCACGCATCACACAGTCAGCAAGTATATGTTTTGGTCTAGGACACACACTACTTCACATGTTGTCACGCATCACACAGTCAGCAAGTATATGTTTTGGTCTAGGACACACACTACTTCACATGTTGTCACGCATCACACAGTCAGCAAGTATATGTTTTGGTCTAGGACACACACTACTTCACATGTTGTCACGCATCACACAGTCAGCAAGTATATGTTTTGGTCTAGGACACACACTACTTCACATGTTGTCACGCATCACACAGTCAGCAAGTATATGTTTTGGTCTAGGACACACACTACTTCACATGTTGTCACGCATCACACAGTCAGCAAGTATATGTTTTGGTCTAGGACACACACTACTTCACATGTTGTCACGCATCACACAGTCAGCAAGTATATGTTTTGGTCTAGGACACACACTACTTCACATGTTGTCACGCATCACACAGTCAGCAAGTATATGTTTTGGTCTAGGACACACACTACTTCACATGTTGTCACGCATCACACAGTCAGCAAGTATATGTTTTGGTCTAGGACACACACTACTTCACATGTTGTCACGCATCACACAGTCAGCAAGTATATGTTTTGGTCTAGGACACACACTACTTCACATGTTGTCACGCATCACACAGTCAGCAAGTATATGTTTTGGTCTAGGACACACACTACTTCACATGTTGTCACGCATCACACAGTCAGCAAGTATATGTTTTGGTCTAGGACACACACTACTTCACATGTTGTCACGCATCACACAGTCAGCAAGTATATGTTTTGGTCTAGGACACACACTACTTCACATGTTGTCACGCATCACACAGTCAGCAAGTATATGTTTTGGTCTAGGACACACACTACTTCACATGTTGTCACGCATCACACAGTCAGCAAGTATATGTTTTGGTCTAGGACACACACTACTTCACATGTTGTCACGCATCACACAGTCAGCAAGTATATGTTTTGGTCTAGGACACACACTACTTCACATGTTGTCACGCATCACACAGTCAGCAAGTATATGTTTTGGTCTAGGACACACACTACTTCACATGTTGTCACGCATCACACAGTCAGCAAGTATATGTTTTGGTCTAGGACACACACTACTTCACATGTTGTCACGCATCACACAGTCAGCAAGTATATGTTTTGGTCTAGGACACACACTACTTCACATGTTGTCACGCATCACACAGTCAGCAAGTATATGTTTTGGTCTAGGACACACACTACTTCACATGTTGTCACGCATCACACAGTCAGCAAGTATATGTTTTGGTCTAGGACACACACTACTTCACATGTTGTCACGCATCACACAGTCAGCAAGTATATGTTTTGGTCTAGGACACACACTACTTCACATGTTGTCACGCATCACACAGTCAGCAAGTATATGTTTTGGTCTAGGACACACACTACTTCACATGTTGTCACGCATCACACAGTCAGCAAGTATATGTTTTGGTCTAGGACACACACTACTTCACATGTTGTCACGCATCACACAGTCAGCAAGTATATGTTTTGGTCTAGGACACACACTACTTCACATGTTGTCACGCATCACACAGTCAGCAAGTATATGTTTTGGTCTAGGACACACACTACTTCACATGTTGTCACGCATCACACAGTCAGCAAGTATATGTTTTGGTCTAGGACACACACTACTTCACATGTTGTCACGCATCACACAGTCAGCAAGTATATGTTTTGGTCTAGGACACACACTACTTCACATGTTGTCACGCATCACACAGTCAGCAAGTATATGTTTTGGTCTAGGACACACACTACTTCACATGTTGTCACGCATCACACAGTCAGCAAGTATATGTTTTGGTCTAGGACACACACTACTTCACATGTTGTCACGCATCACACAGTCAGCAAGTATATGTTTTGGTCTAGGACACACACTACTTCACATGTTGTCACGCATCACACAGTCAGCAAGTATATGTTTTGGTCTAGGACACACACTACTTCACATGTTGTCACGCATCACACAGTCAGCAAGTATATGTTTTGGTCTAGGACACACACTACTTCACATGTTGTCACGCATCACACAGTCAGCAAGTATATGTTTTGGTCTAGGACACACACTACTTCACATGTTGTCACGCATCACACAGTCAGCAAGTATATGTTTTGGTCTAGGACACACACTACTTCACATGTTGTCACGCATCACACAGTCAGCAAGTATATGTTTTGGTCTAGGACACACACTACTTCACATGTTGTCACGCATCACACAGTCAGCAAGTATATGTTTTGGTCTAGGACACACACTACTTCACATGTTGTCACGCATCACACAGTCAGCAAGTATATGTTTTGGTCTAGGACACACACTACTTCACATGTTGTCACGCATCACACAGTCAGCAAGTATATGTTTTGGTCTAGGACACACACTACTTCACATGTTGTCACGCATCACACAGTCAGCAAGTATATGTTTTGGTCTAGGACACACACTACTTCACATGTTGTCACGCATCACACAGTCAGCAAGTATATGTTTTGGTCTAGGACACACACTACTTCACATGTTGTCACGCATCACACAGTCAGCAAGTATATGTTTTGGTCTAGGACACACACTACTTCACATGTTGTCACGCATCACACAGTCAGCAAGTATATGTTTTGGTCTAGGACACACACTACTTCACATGTTGTCACGCATCACACAGTCAGCAAGTATATGTTTTGGTCTAGGACACACACTACTTCACATGTTGTCACGCATCACACAGTCAGCAAGTATATGTTTTGGTCTAGGACACACACTACTTCACATGTTGTCACGCATCACACAGTCAGCAAGTATATGTTTTGGTCTAGGACACACACTACTTCACATGTTGTCACGCATCACACAGTCAGCAAGTATATGTTTTGGTCTAGGACACACACTACTTCACATGTTGTCACGCATCACACAGTCAGCAAGTATATGTTTTGGTCTAGGACACACACTACTTCACATGTTGTCACGCATCACACAGTCAGCAAGTATATGTTTTGGTCTAGGACACACACTACTTCACATGTTGTCACGCATCACACAGTCAGCAAGTATATGTTTTGGTCTAGGACACACACTACTTCACATGTTGTCACGCATCACACAGTCAGCAAGTATATGTTTTGGTCTAGGACACACACTACTTCACATGTTGTCACGCATCACACAGTCAGCAAGTATATGTTTTGGTCTAGGACACACACTACTTCACATGTTGTCACACATCACACAGTCATCAAGTGCAGGCAACCATTCAAGAACGCTTTGTAAAACTCCCCTTCCACCCTCCACGAATAACAAGCTTTGATGCGCTGGGGTAAGGAATGAAAATGAGAAGAACATGAAGTCCAAGGGAGAGTGGACAGCCTGGGTAGGTCTTGGTGCCATTAGGTCTGGTGCTCAAGAAATCAACAAGTGAACCATAATATCCTGAATGTGGTACACCGCGGCACCACACAACACTAGTTTGCGACCAAGACTGCGGTGTCCATCGTTAGTGAATATACTGAGAAATGTAGATATACCAGTGGTACGAACGCGATACCTCAATCATTGTTAATGGTTCTCAGAAGGTGTAAAGTTGACTGAGCGAACAGTTTATAAATGCGTATAGCACAAAGGTAGCACGGCTATTTTGTTATCCTATACAGGGTGTATTGTAGAGGAGGCCAAAATGAACACATTTCACTAGAATGTACACTCAGTCTACTCTGAAAGGTCTTACCTAGATCTAATACAATATGTTCCTATTTTAAAATCAGCGCAATAATCTAGCCCGCCAATAATAGCTCAATCGAGACAGGCAGTAACGTAGATGGGATGCCTATTACCGAGAGCTAGTGTACATTTATAAAAATTAAACGTAACTTAAAAAGGTAGCTTTGGGTCGCAAAATTAAGCTTCCGACCATATGTAAGCTTATATAATGAATGTGTCCATTTTTTTTGCCCTTTACATTCCCTCCACGATTGTAAAACACATTCATTTACATCCTGTATACGTTTTAAAATTAAAATAAAATTATTCCGATGAAGGAAGGTGGAACTATTCAAATGGCAAAGTTCCAATCGCAACAATGTTAAGTGGCTGCGACGCAGGCAACACAACCAAATGGAGCGTCTGTTTATGCATAGGTGAACCTCCAAGATTGAATTGGAAACACGAGGCATTAAAGCGATACAAACAAGCGAATGAAGCGAAGAGGTCTTGGCAAGGACAAGAGGACTTCCACTATAGAACTAGGAGTGTCTTGCCAAGAAGGTGAAGGCGGAGGGACACACACACACACACACACACACACACACACACACACACATACACAGACTAAATTCGATTCTCCTTCTTGAGTCTGGAAGCTAATTGAATTACTGAGAGCTCTTAAATGGGGTGGTGGGTGGTTTAGTTGAGAGAAACAGGACCTTAAAGGAACGTGAAGGAGTGGCAGGAGGTGGGTGACAAAGGAAGATTGGGGTGTGTGCGTATGGAGGGGTCGAGAGAAGGAAGCAAAGCAACAAGGCGACGTAGAATCCAGACGAACCCCTTCCTGGGATTTGCTTTAGTTCAATCTCTTCCTAGCTATAAATTTAAAATCTCTAAGACTTCTAGTCTGGTCAAGTCGGACCCAAAACATCTGTTTGAATTACGCCAATGGTTCGACGTCTACATTGCTCCTAAATTGAGCTGCTGTTGGTCGGGACAGTGCTACAGTACAGCGATAAATATTTCGACTACATGAATACACACTTGAGAAAATTTTCTATTGACAAATGGTGCGATATAAAAAATATCTAGAGCATATATTATGTAGGGATTACAAAATTCCATATTTTAGTTTTGTACCAAAGCCATACAAATGTAGCCATTTTGTAATTTTAAATAGTTATTTTCATTAGAAGCCTATTTTATATTTTAGTATATTAACAAAGCTCTCACCCAGTAGTCATGGAGCCTAAGATATTATGTTAATTTTGTTCTCAACTTGTACAATGTTCAAACTAGTCAAGTTTAATTCTCGTCCTTTCCTTTCGAGCAGTAAGCATACACGGAAATGTATATTCTCTCTCTCTCTCTTACAGGCCATTAAGTCACACCTCCTTAAAAACTTGTCTGAATTACACCTTGTACTCCTGGCATCATACATTCTTCTCGTCTCTTACGAGATGCCTGTTTAAACAACAGACTCATAGGATGGGGGAGCGGGGGGAGGAACCTACACAGCGAGGATAAGATTTTACTTCCTTTTTATTTTTAGATTATGGAAATGTGTTTTTACAGGTTGTGGGGTACTTTATACACCTGTGCCTTGGTTGATTCGTATTCAAAACATGTTTCACGGGAGGGCACGGTGGGCTACGGGAGACAGTTAGGTGAGCAGAGTTCAAATTTTGTAAGTTGAAGGACAGCCGTATTAATTGATGAGATTAACAAATAAACAAAAAACCTATCCATTAAATATTTCATAAAACACAAGTGTGCCACCAAATATGTTAATGAAAAGGTGAATTATTAATCAAGACATGCGGGTTTAGATGAGCTAAAACAAGTATTTAATGAGAGTTGTAACAACTTGACTGGACTCACTTTGTATACCTGCACTTCCTCAAGTGAGTGTCAGCAGGTTTGTGTCAGTTTATCACGATATATACGCGCTGAGGTACGTAGCGGAATACCCCTCAGTGCTACAGAAACCGCACGTCTTACGAACAAACGCGCTGAAGAGCTTATCGCTAGTGGGAAGAGGTGTTAATTAAACGGCCACAAAAATATTACAATTGTTGTGTGGAATGAGTGTGCACATTTTCAGAGTCCAATGTTGTTTCTGCAAGTCGCAGCATTGCTTAATTGGTTGATCTTGAATAATATGTTAGTATAAGAGAGTTATTTAGAGGGTTTATTTTAAGGGATGAGTAGAATAGCTAGAGGAAAAGCATGCAATATGTTTGTGGATGGGCTGGGATGATAAATGATAGTGTGAAAATGCACTCTTAGTGTACCTGGCTGAAAACTTAACCTAAATACCTCCCATCACCGGCAATACAAAATATTACGAGCCTGACGCTTAGACCATGTGACCGCAACAGAAGGTAATTGGTTGAGGTTACGAGAAATGTACGAATCATTGACACAAAAAAAATGGAGACAGACTTTTCGTCCAAAGTGTACCTTTCCTTTCTGTTGAAGACCAAACCCAGCACTTGGCTGATGTAACCGGCAGACACGCCACCCAAATAAACACACACACGCACTTTCTCACACACCAAAACTCGCATGTTTCACTGTGCGTGCTGATGTAAATTACATCCC